>CM038682.1:698273427-698577092 GCA_021605205.1 Aegilops longissima
GGCCCAATCTCGGGATTACAGCCAGGAGGCGCCAGCCGCCCTCGCGAAAAAAGGAGTCATCAATGTAAAGAAGAATAGTGGCTGGGAGATCCGCCAGACCGCCAGCCAGCCGGCTCAATCTCGGGACTATAGCCAGGAGGCGCCAGCGCCCCAGAGAAAAAGAACAGACTTATTCCGGCTTTCCGACAAGTCGGTGGTCCATCGAGCCAGCTCTCGGACGTTGGAGTTGAAGGCGGTCACGTGAAGATTGTGGTAATCCTCAAACAAAATCCCGATAAACATTAGTACTTGAACTCGCCGATTAGAGTTGCGGGCGCTTCGCCAGGCCGCCCGAAACTCGGGATTACACCTGTGGGTGGGCGCACTCACCGAGAAGCACAAGAAACGAAACAAGGAAGAAGGAACGACCGGATGGCCTCTCGCGATGCCGACACGCTTTGTTGCGCGATTGATGGCATCGCCCTCGCTCGGATTTTGGCTTGACGCCCGTGCGCCCGATTCAACGGGCCGCCCCGCCCCCGCACCCACCCATTGGGCGCGGCGCTCGTCGCCGGTGTCCGGGATCGAGGAGCTCGCGGCGCCGGTCTCCAGCGGGCGTGGCGCCGAAGCCGCCTTTGCAAGTCGGTGACGCGTTGGTGTGCCGACCTCGAGAACCAAGCCCGTCGCCACCTCGTTTTCAGTTGGCGGCACCGACGGGTCCGCCGGCTGCCCGCCTTGCGCGCTCCCGGACGGTGGCGGTGGCGGCACGATCACGTCCGGCATGGTGGTGTCGCCGTCGTCCCTCTCCATGACCGGTTCTCGCCGCCGCCTCCCGATCTGCTAGAACTCCGGGTGGCGGCGCTGGAGTTCGAGGAATGATTTAAAACCGCCGACCGGCGGTGCGCGGCTTCTTCAGCCTGCTTCTTCGCAGCGTCGGCGGCCTCGGCCTCTGCCAGTTTCTTCAGGGCGGCGGCCTCCCCCTTCTCAGCCTCCGCCTTCTCCAGACGGGCGGCTTCCTGCTCTTCACACACTTCTCGTGCGTTCCGCTCCCTCGCCTCCCGGAGGTCGACGGCTGGGTCGATCCGCCGAGTGGTGGCGGAAGTCTCCGCCGACCCCACGATGGAGGCGGCAGCCACCTTCTCAAGAGAGAGGGGAGCCCTGGACCCATGGGAAACAAAGCAAAAGAACTCAGACAAGATCAACAAAGAAAAATGAAGGTGCGTGATAAAAGCCGAACTTACGCGGAGACCAGCTACGGCTTCTTCACCTCCTTGCGGAAGCGGTTAGCCTTCGCGGCCGCTTCATCCCGCTTGGTCGCCGCGGCCGAGCCTTTGGGTTTCTTCAGCCGACTGTCGAACAAGCTCGGCGCGGCTCTGCGTTTCTTCGCGCCACCTTGAGCATCCGGCGCGGCAGAAGAGCTCGTGGCCGGCTGGCCGGCTCCTGGCTGGTGGTGCGGGGCGACTTCCCCCGCATTGTCGTCAGGCCAATCCTCGAGGCTGGCTCCAAGCCTCGAGCCGCCTGCTTCGCCGCCTCCTCCCTCGGCGTCGCCTCCTCCAAGGTCGCCGCCCTAAGTCGGGTCGCCGACGCCTTCGCCTTGGCGGGGAGGACTATGATCCGCCCTGCGGTGCCGGCCGGGGGGGGAGGGGCTCTGTTCAAAGGCCGATTGGTCAGGCCGGTCAAGACGGACTCAGCAACAAAGAGACAAAGAAAAAAGAAAAGACAACGTACCATGGGCGGAGGGTCGGCGCGTGAATACGACTCCTTGCCAAACCGCCACTCTTCCGTGAGATCGCAGTTCGCAAGATAGTTCACCATGAAGGCTACCTCTGCGTGAGGCATCTCCTTGGTGCACAGCCAACTCGGGTCCCGATGTCCGCTCATCTGGCACATCATGTGAGGACGACCCTGGAGCGGGAGCACTCGGCGCTCCACAAAGGCGGCCAGCAAGTCAGGCCCGGTCAGGCCCTCCGATCGCGTCGACTTTGAGCCACGCGATGGCGGCGGCTCCAAAGAAAGCGACAGCCGACCTGCCCGCAGACGACTAGTTGGGCCGCCCCACCGGGCGGGCCAGCCAAAACCGCAAGTTGACCCAGTCGCCCTCCGGGAAGACGCTCTTCACGTAGAAGTACGACCGCTGCCACATCTTCACCGACTTGATCAGCGTGATGGGAGGAAACGAAGATTGTCGGGCCCCGGCCTCCGCACCGCGATGAACGCGCCGCACTGAGCCGGCACGCCCGTGGCAAGGGTGCCGAGCTTGATGTAGAAGAACTCCCCCCAGAGCTCGATGGTGGGGAGGACGCTGAGGAAGCCTTCGCACAAGGTGACGAAGGCGGACAGCAGCACCACCTTGTTCGAGGTGAGGTGGTGCGGCTGGAGACTGTAGAATTCGAGGAAGGATCGAAAGAAGTTGCTCGCCGGCAAGCCAAGGCTGCAGGCAGTGCGAGCGGAAGACAACCCGCTCGCCCTCCTCCGGCGCCGGCGAGATTTCCCTCCTCGGCGCGAGGCGGACCTTCACGAAATCCTTGCCGGGAAGTCGCCGCGTATTGCGGACCAAATCGACGTGGTCGTTGTGAACTTCGGAGCCGTCCCATGCTCCGGAGCGCTCCGTGGGGGACGCAGGGGCGAAAGATGAGCTCATCTGAGCGGCGCGCCGCAGGTGCTCGGCCAGGCGTGGAAGCCAAGGCGAGAGGAAGAAGAAAGAGGAGGCAGTGAGGAGGAGGGCGCGTGCTCGCTGCCCCCTCCTCCCCTACTTATAGGCCCATGGGCTGCGGCCGAGGGGCGATCGTGGATTTATCGCGCCCACTACCCCACGCCTCACGTTTATCGCGCGAGTTATCAAGCGCAGAGAACTCTGCTGAATCTCAACCGCCCACCACGGCCGCAGCGGATCCGCTCGCGTGCCAAGGCGTGGTAGTGGCGGCCCAATGGCAAGGTGTCCTGTCACACAGTGGGTGGGCAGACTTGTTGGGGATCGTAGCCGAAATTTAAAATTTTGTACGCATCACCAAGATCAATCTATGGAGTCATCTAGCAACGAGAGAGAGAGAGAGAGAGAGAGAGGAGTGCACCTACATACCTTTGTAGACCATGAGCGGAAGCGCTCAAGAGAACGGGTTGATGGAGTCGCATTGCCGTGATCCAAATCACCGATGATCCTAGCGCCGAACGGACGACACCTCTGCTCAACGCACGCATGAGAGCGGAGACGCTCTCCTTCTTGATCCAGCAAGGGGGAGGAGAAGTTGATGGAGATCCAGCAGCACGACGGCGTGGTGGTGGAAGAAGCGGGATTCCAGCAGGGCTTCGCCAAGCGCTACTGGAGGAGGAAGAGGTGTCGGGAGGGAGAGGAGGCGCCGGGGCTTAGGTGCGGCTGCCATCCTTCCCCTCCACTATATATAGGGGCTAGGGGGGCGCATGCCCCCTTGGAGATCCTATCTAGAGGGGGGCGGCGGCCCCTCGGGGGCAACGGCACCTTTAGGGTTTCCAACCAGGCGCGATGCCCTCGGGCAACGCCCCTAGGGTTTCCAACCCTAGGCGCCTTGGGCCCTTGGGTGGGCGCACCAGCCCACCAGGCTGGTTCCCACCCCACTTCAGCCCATGGGCCCTCCGGATAGGTGGCCCCACCGGTGGACCCTCGGACCCTTCCGTGGTCCCAGAAATACCGTGACCTCAAACTTTCCGGTGGGTCAAACTAGACTTCCTATATATAAATCTTTACCTTCGACCATTCCGAACTCCTCGTGACATCCGGATCTCATCCGGACTCCAAACAACTTTTGGTTAACCGTGATACTAATATCTCTACAACTCTAGCTTCACCGAACCTTATGTGTAGACCCTACGGGTTCGGAGACACGAGACATGACCGAGACAACTCTCCGTCAATAACCAACAGCGGATCTGGATACCCATGTTGGCTCCCACATGCTCCACGATAATCTCATCGGATGAACCACGATGTCGAGGATTCAATCAATCCCGTATACAATTCCCTTTGTCTATCGGTACGATACTTGCCCGAGATTCGATCGTCGGTATACCGATACCTTGTTCAATCTCGTTACGGCAAGTCTCTTTACTCGTTCCCGTAACACATCATCTCGTGAACAACTCCTTGATCACATTGAGCTCATTATGATGATGTCCTACCGAGTGGGCCCAGAGATACCTCTCCGCCATACGGAGTGACAAATCCCAGTCTCGGTTTGTGCCAACCCAACAAATACTTTCGGGGATACCCGTAGTGTACCTTTATAGCCACCCAGCTTATTGCCAGACGCTTTGGCACACCCAAAGTACCCTTTACGGTATCCGGGAGTTGCACAATCTCATGGTCTAAGGAAAGGATACTTGACATTAGAAAAGCTTTACCGCATTTAACTACACGATCTTGTGCTATGCTTAGGATTGTCTTGTCCATCACATCATTATCCTAATGATGTGATCCCGTTATGAATGACATCCTATGTCCATGGTTAGAAAACCGTAAACATCTATTGATCAACGAGCTAGTCAACTAGAGGCTCACTAGGGACATGTTGTGGTCTATGTATTCACACATGTATTACGATTTCCGGATAACACAATTATAGCATGAACAATAGACAATTATCATGAACAAGGAAATATAATAATAACCCTTTTATTATTGCCTCTAGGGCATATTTCCAACAGTCTCCCACTTGCACTAGAGTTAATAACCTAGTTACATTGTGATGAATCGAACACCCATAGAGTTCTGGTGTTGATCATGCTTTGCACGTGGAAGAGGTTTAGTCAACGGATCTGCGACATTCAGGTCTGTATGCACTTTACAAATCTCTATGTCTCCATCTTGAACATTTTCACGAATAGAGTTGAAGCGACGCTTGATATGTCTGGGCTTCTTGTGAAACCTGGGCTCCTTGGCAAGGGCAATAGCTCCAGTGTTGTCACAGAAGAGAGTCATCGGGCCCGACGCATTGGGAATAACTCCTAGGTCGGTAATGAACTCCTTCATCCAGATTGCTTCATATGCTGCCTCCGAGGCTGCCATGCACTCCGCTTCACATGTAGATCCCGCCACGACGCTTTGCTTGCAACTGCACCAGCTGACTGCTCTACCATTCAAAATATACACGTATCTGGTTTGTGACTTGGAGCTAGCATCAACGTAACCCTTTACGGCGAGCTCTTCGTCACCTCCATAAATGAGAAACATATCCTTAGTCCTTTTCAGATACTTCAGGACATTCTTGACCGCTGTCCAGTGTTCCATGCCGGGATTACTTTGGTACCTTCCCACCAAACTTACATCAAGGTTTACATCAGGTCTGGTACACAACATGGCATACATAATAGACCCTATGGCCGAGGCATAGGGAATGACACTCATCTTTTCCCTATCTTCTGCCGTGGTCGGGCATTGAGCCGTGCTCAATCTCACACCTTGCAATACAGGCAAGAACCCCTTCTTGGACTGATCCATATTGAACTTCTTCAATATCTTGTCAAGGTACGTGCTTTGTGAAAGACCAATGAGGCATCTTGATCTATCTCTATAGATCTTGATGCCTAATATGTAAGCAGCTTCTCCAAGGTCCTTCATTGAAAAACAGTTATTCAAGTAGGCCTTTATGCTTTCCAAGAGTTCTATATCATTTCCCATCAATAGTATGTCATCCACATATAATATGAGAAATGCTACAGAGCTCCCACTCACTTTCTTGTAAACACATGCTTCTCCATAAATCTGCGTAAACCCAAACGCTTTGATCATCTCATCGAAACGAATGTTCCAACTCCGAGATGCTTGCACCAGTCCATAGATCGAGCGTTGGAGCTTGCATACCTTGTCAGCATTCTTAGGATCGACAAAACCTTCCGACTGCATCATATACAATTCTTCCTTAAGGAAACCATTAAGGAATGCCATTTTGACGTCCATTTGCCATATCTCATAATCATAGAATCCGGCAATTGCTAACATGAATCGGACAGACTTCAGCTTCGCTATGGGTGAGAAGGTCTCATCGTAGTCAACCCCTTGAACTTGTCGATAACCCTTAGCGACAAGCCGAGCCTTATAGATGGTTACATTACCATCCGCGTATGTCTTCTTAAAGATCCATTTATTTTCTATGGCTCGCCAATCATCGGGCAAGTCTGTCAAAGTCCATACATCGTTTTCATACATGGATCCTATCTCGGATTTCATGGCTTCAAGCTATTTGTCGGAATCCGGGCCCGCCATCGCTTCTTCGTAGTTCGAAGGTTCACCATTGTCTAACAACATGATTTCCAGGACAGGGTTGCCGTACCACTCTGGTGCGGAACGTGTCCTTGTGGACCTACGAAGTTCAGTAGCAACTTGATCGGAAGTTTCAGGATCATCATCTTTAACTTCCTCTCTAGTCGATGCAGGCACCACAGAAACATTTTTTGAGTTGCGCTACTCTCCGGTTCAAGAGGCAATACTTCATCAAGTTCTACTTTCCTCCCACTTACTTCTTTCGAGAGAAACTCTTTCTCTAGAAAGGATCCATTCTTGGCAACAAATATCTTGCCTTCGGATCTGAGGTAGAAGGTATACCCAATAGCTTCCTTCGGGTATCCTATGAAGACGCATTTTTCCGATTTGGGTTCGAGCTTTTCAGGTTGAAGTTTCTTGACATAAGCATCACATCCCCAAACTTTTAGAAACGACAACTTAGGTTTGTTCCCAAACCACAATTCATCCGGTGTCGTCTCAACGGATTTCGACGGAGCCCTATTTAAAGTGAATGCATCAGTCTCTATAGCATAACCCCAAAATGATAGCGGTAGATCGGTAAGAGACATCATAGATCGTACCATATCCAATAGAGTGCGATTACGACATTCGTACACACCATTATGTTGAGGTGTTCCAGGCGGCGTGAGTTGTAAAACAATTCCACATTTCCTTAAGTGCGTGCCAAATTCGTGACTCAAATATTTCTCCCCCACGATCTGATCGTAAGAACTTGATTTTCTTGTCACGTTGATTCTCAACCTCACTCTGAAATTCCTTGAACTTTTCAAAGGTCTCAGACTTGCGTTTCATTAAGTAGGCATACCCATATCTACTGAAGTCATCAGTGAGGGTGAGAACATAACGATAACCACCACGAGCCTCAACGCTCATTGGACCGCACACATCAGTATGTATGATTTCCAATAAGTTGGTTGCTCGCTCCATTGTTCCGGAGAATGGAACTTGGTCATTTTGCCCATGAGGCATGGTTCGCACGTGTCAAATGATTCATAATCAAGAGACTCCAAAAGTCCATCTGCATGGAGTTTCTTCATGCGTTTGACACCGATGTGACCAAGGCGGCAGTGCCACAAGTATGTGGGACTATCCTTATCAACCTTACATCTTTTGGCATTCACACTATGAATATGTGTAACATCGCGTTCGAGATTCAATAAGAATAAACCATTGACCAGCGGGGCATGACCATAAAACATGTCTCTCATATAAATAGAACAACTATTATTCTCAGATTTAAATAAGTAGCCATCTTGCATTTAACGAGATCCATATACAATGTTCATGCTCAAAGCTGGTACTTAATAACAATTATTGAGGTTTAAAACTAATCCCGTAGGTAAATGTAGAGGTAGCGTGCCGACGGCGATCACACTGACCTTGGAACCATTCCCGACGCGCATCGTCACCTCGTCCTTCGCTGGTCTCCGCTTATTCCGCAGCTCATGTTTTGAGTTACAAATATGAGCAACCGCACAGGTATCAAATACTCAGGAGCTACTACGAGCGCTGGTTAGGTACACATCAATAACATGTATATCACATATACCTTTGGTATTGCCGGCCTTCTTGAAGTTCTTCTTACCCTTGCCTTTCTTGAACTTAGTGGTTTTATTCACCATCAACACTTGTTGTTCCTTTTTGATCTCCACCTCCGCGATTTCGCATTGAATATACCTCAGAATGGTCTTTTCCATCCCCGCATATTGAAGTTCATCACAAGCTCTCGTAGCTAGGTGGGAGCGATCAAGGATTCTCATCAACGATCGCATCATCCGGAGATTAACTCCCAAATGAGATAAGCGGTTGTGCAACCTGCACATTTTGAGTGTGTGCTCACGACGTAACTATTCTCCTCCATTTTACAATCAGAGAACTTGTCGGAGACTTCATATCTCTCGACCCGCATGAGTTTGGAAAACCATTTTCAGCTCTTGGAACATCTCATATGCTCCGTCTTGCTCAAAACGCTTTTGGAGCCCCATTCTAAGTCAGAAGCATGCCGCACTAAACCAGGGAGTAATCATCACTACACGATCGCCGAGGCGCTCATAACGCCTTGAGTTGTTTGGAAAAAGCAGTGCTTCACCTAGCGGTGCATCAAGGACATATGCTTTCTTGGCAGCTATGAGGATAATCCCGTGTTACTTACCGGTCCGTGTAGTTACCGCCATCGCCTTTAGCTTGGTTTTCTAGTTACGCTGAAGTTGAGGGCAACATTAGCATGGGCCATTTGATCTACAAGACATATTGCAAAGTTTTAGACTATGTTCATGATAATTAAGTTCATCTAATCAAATTATTTAATGAACTCCCACTCGAGATAGACATCCTCTAGTCATCTAAGTGATACATGATCCGAAATCAACTAGGTCGTGTCCGATCATCACGTGAGACGGACTATTCATCATCGGTGAACATCTTCATGTTGATCGTATCTTCTATACGACTCATGTTCGACCTTTCGTTCTTCCGTGTTCCGAGGCCATGTCCGTACATGCTAGGCTCGTCAAGTCAACCTAAGTGTATTGTGTGTAACTCGCTTACACCGTTGTATGCGAACGTTAGAACCTATCACACCCGATCATCGCGGGTGCTTCTAAGAACGGACCTTAGCAACGGTGCACGCTTAGGGGGAACACAATTCTTGATATTTTAATGAGGATCATCTTATTTATGCTACCGTCGTTCTAAGCAAATAAGATGTAAAAACATGATAAACATCAAATGCAATCAAATAGTGACATGATATGGCCAATATCATTTTGCTCCTTTTGATCTCCATCTTCGGGGCGCCATGAATATCATCGTCACCGGCTTGACACCATGATCTCCATCATCATGATCCTTGTCATCGTGTCTTCATGAAGTTGTCTCGTCAACTATTACTTCTACTACTATGGCTAACAGTTTAGCAATAAAGTAAAGTAATTACATGACGTTTATGTTGACAAGCAGGTCATAAATAAATTAAGACAACTCCTATGGCTCCTGCCGATTGTCATACTCATCGACATGCAAGTCGTGATTCCTATTACAAGAACATGATCAATTTCATACATCACATATATCATTCATCACATCCTTTTGGCCATATCACATCACACGGCATATGCTGCAAAAACAAGTTAGACGTCCTCTAATTGTTGTTGCAAATTTTTACGTGGCTGCTATAGGTTTCTTAGCAACAACGTGATATGCCAATTTCTATTTACCCTTCATAAGGATCCTTTTTTCATCGAATTCGATCCGACTAAAGTAGGAGAGACAGACACCCGCTAGCCACCTTATGCAACTAGTGCATGTTAGTCGGTGCAACCTGTCTCACGTAAGTGTACGTGTAAGGTCGGTCCGGGCCGCTTCATCCCACGATGCTGCCAGATCAAGATAAGACTAGTAACGGCAAGTAAATTGACAAAATCGACGCCCACAACAACTTGTGTTCTACTCGTGCATAGAAACTACGCATAGACCTAGCTCATGATGCCACTTTGTTGGCATCGAGCGTAAATTTAAAATTTTCTACGCATCACCAAGATCAACCTGTGGAGTCATCTAGCAACGAGAAAGAGAGGAGTGCATCTACATACCCTCGTGAGATCGCGAGCGAAGCGCTCAAGAGAACAGGTTGATGGAGTCGTGCTGCCGTGATCCGAATCACCGATGATCCTAGCGCCGAACGGACGGCACCTCCGCTCAACACACGTGACGGAAGGAGACGCCTCCTCCTTCTTGATCCAGCAAGGGGAGGAGAAGTTGATGGAGATCCAAAGAAGACGACAAATGGTGGTGGAAGCAATGGATTCCAAAGAGGCTTCGCCAAGCGCCATCGGAGGAGGAAGAGGTGTCACGGGAGGAGAGGAGGCGCTAGGGCTTAGGGTGCGGCCGCCTCCCTCCCTCCACTATATATAGGGGCTAGGGGCGATGCCCCTGGAGATCCCATTTAGAGGGCGGCGGCCCGGGCGGCGGCTCTGTGGCAACGGCTTTTAGGGTTTCAACCAGTGCGATGCCTCTGAAGCAACGACCCCTAGGGTTTCAACCCTAGGCGCCTTGGCCCTTGGGTGGGCGCACCACCACCAGGTGGTTCCCACGCCACTTCAAGCCATGGGGCCCTCCGGATAGGTGGCCCCACCTTGTGGACCTCAGGGACCTTCCGGTGGTCCCAGACAATACCGTGACCCCAAACTCTCCGATGGGTCAAATCGACTTCCTATATATAAATCTTTACCTCCGGACCATTCCTAACTCCTCATGACGTCCGGTCTCATCTAGGACTCAACAACTTTCGTTAACCGCATACTAATATCTCTACAACTCTAGCGCCACCGAACCTTATGTGTAGACCCTACGGTTCGGAGACACGTGACATGACCGAGACAACTCTCCCATTAATAACCAACAATGGATCTCAATACCCATGTTGGCTCCCACATGCTCCACGATAATCTCATCGGATGAACCACGATGTCAAGATTCAATCAATCCCGTATACAATTCCCTTTGTCTATCTAAGACGATAGTCGCCGAGATTCGATCGTCGGTATACCGATACCTTGTTCAATCTCGCTATGGCAAGTCTCTTTACTCGCTCCGTAACACATCATCCCGTGAACAACTCCTTGATCACATTGAGCTCATTATGATGATGTCCTACCGAGTGGGCCCAGAGATACCTCTCCGTCATACGGAGTGACAAATCCCGCCTCGATTCGTGCCAACCTAACAGATACTTTGGGGATACCCGTGTGTACCTTTATAGCCACCCGCCGTTGTGACGCTTGGCACACCCAAAGTACCCTTTACGGTGATCCGGAGTTTCACAATCTCATGGTCTAAGGAAAGGATACTTGACATTAGAAAAGCTTTAGTAGACGAACTACACGATCTTGTGCTATGCTTAGGATTGGGTCTTGTCCATCACATCATTATCCTAATGATGTGATCCCGTTATGAATGACATCCTATGTCCATGGTTAGGAAATTGTAACCGTCTATTGATTAGCGAGCTAGTCAACTAGAGGCTCACTAGGGACATGTTGTGGTCTATGTATTCACACATGTATTACGATTTCCGGATAACACAATTATAGCATGAACAATAAACAATTATCATGAACAAGGAAATATAATAACAACCCTTTTATTATTGCCTCTAGGGCATATTTCCAACAAGATCGCCCGCCATTGTCACACGTGACAGTTCGAAACGGGCGGGCGGCACGAAGCTTAGCTAGCACGCCACTTGAATCCCGCCGAAGCATTCGAAAATTTTGAACGAAGTCGATTAGGCGAGTCCGACTCTATCGATCGGCCCGCGAAGACTGACGGAGCTCTACCTCAAGCACGGGAGAAGGAAATGTTGAGGCTCTCTACGATCACCATGCACTTTGACCGGCTTCGGGACAACTATCTGAGTAATGGACCACGAGTAGGCTAACCCGAAGCCCAGAACCTTTCAAGACATCGGGGCTGACTGCGCCCCTCAAGACGCCAAGATGAAGAGCCACCTTCTAGAGGCCAGCTTGAGGAATAAACGGCCGAGTCCTGGAGGCAAGGCCAAGACAAGCCGGCCCCAAGGAGTCGGCCCGCGACACCAACGAAGCCCGTGCCCTCATCAAGGGGATTGGGGCAGGAATGGCTACAGTAGCCCATTCCCCTTTTTTCGGCAAAGCGTGGCCACAGCACACCGCATCTGCGTGAGATCTCCGTCCGGGCAAGATGCTGCCACGCCTTCCCCGACATCACCACATGCAAAGTGAGCCCTACTCCCACGACGATGCATTTCAGACGGCCCAAGAACGACGGCCCCACCATCGGTGAGAGCCCTAAGACGGCGACAGTCCCCACCAACGAACCCGAGGGAGGTCGGCCCTAGGAGTCGGCCCGCCTTCCTCAGACCCACGTGCCATTAACTGACGAGACACGGAGTGGCTACAGATGCCGCCAAAGCGGCGGAGTCAGAGCCACGACCTCGACCAAGCCCGTCCATTAGAGACACGCAATGATGATCGCAATGAAGACTGCTGCGAGCGGCGGGAGCGGCTGTCGGCTCCAGCACTGCACTGCACAGCAGGCTCACTCACGGGGCCCCAGCAGCCAATGGAGAAGTCTGAGGTCAAGACACCGACAATGGGTCCTACACCTGCAAGATTACCAAAGTACCCACGGGGTAGGCCTATATAACCCCCCGGGTACCCATGCAAAGGGTTCCCAACCCGTTAGAACTAGACTGCACCATACAGAAGGAGAGAGCTAGCCTTGCCTTCTCCTACCTCTACCATACAACTCGAGGAGCACCTTTGTACTCACTTGAGCCTTAGTGATCATGCGGAGACCCATGCAGAAGCGGGACTAGGGTGTTATCTCCTCCGAGAGCCCCGAACCTGGGTAAAGTACGCCGGTGTTCGTGTCTACGCCTCATCCTGCTTCCGGGCACCGGCGACGTTCTACTCGCTCCCAACATGATAAGCCATCCATTGGCATATGTCGCACCCAACACCCGACAGTTACAGTGTTGTACACCACTACACAATTACACTAGACTACAATGTAATTAAATTGAAAATTCCACTGGAAATTTCAGTGCAAATCACTGTAAGTTGCACCGAAAATACTGGAAATTTTAGTGCTAATCACTGAAAGTTACACTGAAAAATATGACTGCAAGTTACACTACGACCAACTAACAATGAACAACTCAATGCAGCAACTACGAGTGTAGACAAAATCATGAACAAATAGGTGGAGAAGGAGATTTGGTAAACTAATAAGGCTAAGTAATTGTGATCAGAGGGAGGAGATTAGTCAAATCACACACAAAAAATGGATACATAATCGAGAAACCCCAACTACAGACCATGAGACTCAAACAACCAGGGGATTAAGCATCTGCATCTTACATCCACATGAAATAGGCTAGCTGAATTGAAACAACCAGTGGAATCATACACCTATCAGACGCCCATAGGGATGAAACAACACCCAGTACATGGGGCATCAAAATCAAATGACAGGATAAGCAGATATTAAAAAGATAGAGAGATCCACCGCTACATCTACATCAAACGCTACATCCGCAACAAAAAAGCCCAGAAATGACCAATAGACAAGAATACTAATCCGCCGGATCTAGAAATCAGAAGAAAAAAATGCAGGGGATGATATAGGGGATAGGGGATAATTACAACCAAGAACCTGAAGGAGGGGCAAGGGGAGCGCCAAATCGCCATGGCTGAAAAAACGAATGAAGCACAATTATTTTCATCTGGCTGAAAATTAGCAATTCCGAATATCAATTGCAAACTGGTGATGCATCACAAAACGGTCACGATTTCTCTGCTATAAAACATACAATATCAAGCTACACACTGTAATTAATTCCACTATAAATACACTCATAATTACAGTGTAATTACACTGAATTTACACTGTAAATCCACTGACAAATACACTGTAAATCCAAACGCAATTCCATTATAAAAATCCAAGTCAATTACACTGTAATTCCACTAGCAAATACAGTGCAAATCCATGGCAATTACACTGTAAATCAGCTATCAAATTACACTGTAAATCCACTGACAAAAACACTGTAATTCCACTAACAAATACAGTGCAACTCCACTGACAAAAATACACTGTAATTATACATGACACATACACTGTTATTCCACTAGCAAATATAGTGCAAATCCACTGACAAAATACACTGTAATTACACTGTAAAATAACTGGGGATTACACTACAAATTGCTTTGGATTTACCTACAATCTACTACCTATCCACTAGAAAATTACACTGGAAATCCACTATGAATTATAGCGAAAAATCAATAAAAATCCAGTATGAGTTACACTGTAAATCACTCTAAAAAACTATGGGTATTGCACTGCAAATCACTGTAAATCCAAATAAGAATCGCAGAGTAAACCACATACCCACTAAGCGATACCAGTGAAGAAAAACGGTGTAGGGATTAAGGCTAGGGAACAGAATATATCTGTTCGAATTGACTGAATACATCAGACTACTACAACTAAGCAAGCCAGCTTGACAGGAATAACTCGAATTCAAATAACCAACCAATTACAGATCAGCAGATCAAACTGGCGCGCATCCCAGCTACCGCAGCTACTGCGCTTAGCAGATCAATCAAACGCATCCCAGAAACGGCGCAACCTAAACAAATCTACACGGAAAATAGCTGCGGGGGATGGATACAATCAACAGATCTGACAGACAAAACCAACTCACTACCTAACAGATCACAGGAACAACAAAAGGGAGGGGGGGATACCGAATCCGACGAACAAAATCACCAGCGGCGGAAATGGAAACGGGTCGGTGTGGGGCCGAGAGATGCCGCAGATCTCGCCGGCAGGAACATAACGGAGGCAGAGGAAGCGGGAGAGCACGAGGTAGAGCACGGACGAGTCACCACCAAAACACTGGATCGAGCGTCGAGGCGGAGCTCCAAATCGCCATGGCTATCTCTCTCGCTCGACTCTGTTCGGGGTTATGTGTTTGAAATGACAGAGGGGCTGGGAGGAGGGTAAGCGACACAGACGCGCGGGGCGCGATGGGAAAAATAACGGGTCAACCATATGGGCCCGATAAGAAGAAACGAGACAAATAACGGGTCAAACACACAAATCTCCGTGCACAGATCGCACGGCACAGAAAACGAATGAAAGTGAATTGTTTTCATCCGCATGTAAATTAGCAAAACCGTATTATTATTATTATTATTATTATTATTATTATTATTATTATTATTATTATTATTTGATTCATATTTATAGTGAAGGGCCCGTGTGTTGCAACGGAAGCATTTGCCTTAAAAGAGGCAATTAAGAAAGGAAACTGGCCTACCATGTGCCGGGCATTAGTATCAGATCCGACGACATGCATGCTTCTAATCCAATGGCCTTGCACTAGTCTCATGAAGCAAGGGATCAGTAGTCTGATCCATAACGGCTCCCATTTACATTTAGATGAGGGTCACCATCTGTGGCCGTTACACCCTTTTGATACTTCTGGTCTCACTGTGAACCGCCATTAGAGAACGATAGAGTAAAGCATGTTCACCCTAAATGAAATACATGTTTTTATTTTGCGTCTTCTTCCTGGCGAATCACCGTTGCCGGTGTCTTTTGATCTATATTAACGATTTCTCAGTCGCTGCCCGCTGCTTCTACAAGATCCCGAGCTTGTTTGCTCGATCAAGAAGGCATCAAACTTTTCTGATGGCGTGTTATCGATGGATGCAGGAAAAAGGATATGTCCACACCCATAAAAATTTGGATGTAATTCCTTTTCTAAACGGACGTGTTTGTAGTGACTCGTGGTACTCCAGTGTCGAGAGTTCCAGACCGACGTGCATCGGCGTGTCGGTGCGTGAAGGCGTGCAGTGTTCGATCATCTCGGAATAAAGGCGTGCTCTGTCGAGGCCTCGAGGGTAATGAACATGTGCGGTTGACAAAACATGATGAGACATAATCACATGAGCAAACTTTTTGACTACTCGATCGATCTTCTCCACCTAAACTCCTAAAGTCGTCTCCTGCTCGTGGAAACGTACAATCCCTCGAAGACGCCAGGAAAAGTCACCGCCAACCAGAAAAGATACAAGATCGCCAACGGCTCCACGTCGACGATCGAGATGAGCTGTCGAAGTTGAAAAATGCCAAGCAACACACGAAACTGACTGAAATAAACCAGGCAAGAGGCAACGCCAGGAGATTCTGCAAAGGATTGCTATTGCGTGTACCATGGAACTCAATCAGGAGTTCCGGATGCATGAAAAGTGGCTGCCTGGCTGTTCCGTCTGCTAGCCGCATATGGCCGGCCGGCCCCTAGCTTAGCCTGCATCTGCATGCATGTCACTGGATCAGGAGAAACAGATGGTGCTCGGCGTGGCCCATGCATGCATGCGTTTCTTCTCATTTTTGCCCTCTCTCTCTCTCTCTCTCTCTCTCTCTCTCTCTCTCTCTCTCTCTCTCTCTCTTTGGCCTCACGTGTAACTTTTTTTTTTGAAAGGCTCACGTGTAACTTTCTGGTGTAAGGAAAATTGAAGGGGCCTACGCGCACGTATTTCCTCTGCATACTGTCCCAAAACAGGTGACAGCTCGCAAAGTCGTGAGGCCCACGTGGTTACCTGGCTTCACAGTGGTTAATTGATAGTGATCCACATAGCCAGGACAGGATCAAATGCTCTTCATCACAGATTAAAAGAGACCAACTACAAAAAGAAAAGCTCGACGTGACAACATATACATAATCTCAAAGTCAGGCACCCGTGTAGTATACACCTGTTTGGATTTGAGCAATGAAAACTGGGAATTCCATGCGAAAACCTTAAAAAGCACTCCCTTCGTCCCATAATATAAGAGTGTTTTGCATGCCTTATACTATGGGACGGAGGGAGTAAATAGACTAGATGGGCAAACCGGACATTCCATCGGCATGTGTCAAACTTCTTCTCTTTTAGCAAACATGAGTTTATTTTATATACTAGAATATAGTACAAAACATGAGCTTTTCGCCACAAGTGGAGACGTCTGATGGAAAGCTGCATCCATCCATCCACACTTGACAAGCGTCCAAGGAAATGTGGCCGGGACCGCAAAGGGTTCCAGGATGAGGTAAAAGTACCCCAGGTACTCTAACTTGCACAATATGTGACATTTTAGTCCTAAACTTGCAAAACTCAATCCCATCATACCTCAACTTGCACCTAATGTGATGTTTTAGTCCCAGACCAATCAGAGAACGACAATTGGCAGCCAGGTGGCTGGCCCGGTCAGCGCACACACTTTTGCAAAACCCCCCCTGCTGTTAAGCCTAATCAACCTGCAGCTCAGCTCACCTGAATTCAGACAGATTTGCATGCAGAACACATGCATATGTGCGTGGTTCTTCATGAACTGTAAGCGCTTTTGATCATTTCTTGTGCTCCGGTGACTATTCCTTCGAAAGAGCTGTGCTGATGTACCTTCTTTTAGGCAATAATAAATAATTAAAATGTCGAGGCTACGCACCCTACGTTCCATGTTAATTACCTCGCACATTGGTTTTATTTTAAGTCAAACTTTGTGAGACCAAATTAATAGAAAAATAATAATCATCTAATAAAATACTTATAAGCTGATCAGCTTCACAAAATTTGAAGGCATTTGTAGTCTTGCACAAAACTAGGTCGATCCAATATAAATGTTTTGTCTGTTTTTTACTGTTTGTTTATCTGCATATGTCTGGAGTAATTTTTTTGACTCATCCATTAATTAAGCATAAGAGAGTTGTGCAGTTAATTAATCAAAAACCGGGCAAAAATCATCACAAACCTGCACACACTAGATACCCACACACACCTCAACAACGAGGGCCTCATCGAGACAGCACGCAGGCGTCATCGTCATCGCTCGTCCGGCGCGTCGACTGTGGCGACTTCAGCACCGTCTACCTCTGCCGTCCCGGGCCGTCATGCATGTACACGATGAAGGTGGTGGACCGGCGCGCCGTGGCCAAGAAGCACAAGTTGGAGCGCGCGGCCGCCGAGAAGCGCATCCTGCGGCTGCTCGACCACCCGTTCCTTCCCACGCTCTTCGCCGGCTTCGACGCCGCCCCGTGCTTCTCCTGCGCCGTCATGGAGTTCTGCCCCGGCGGCGACCTCCACTCCCTCCGCCACCGCATTGCCCTCCCGCCGCTTCCCGCTCTCCTTCGCCCGGTTTTATGCGGCCGAGGTGCTCCTGGCGCTCGAGTACCTGCACATGATGGGCATCGTCTACCGCGACCTCAAGCCAGAGGAGCCGCGCAGCGCGTCCTGCTTCCCGATACGTTTCAAGCGGCGGAGGCATCGTCGCCTGTGCGCGTGTCTCCCCCGCGGTTTGTGGCGGAGCCGGTGTCTGCGCGGTCGGGCTCGTTCGTCGGCACGCACGAGTACATGGCCCCGGAGGTGGCAGGCGGCGGCGCGCACGGCGCCGCCGTGGACTGGTGGGCCTACGGCGTGTTCCTCTACGAGCTCCTCCATGGCCGCACCCCGTTCGCCGGCGCCACCAACGGGACACGCTCCGCAACATCGTCCGCGCGCCGCTCACCTTCCCCTCCCCCTCCGTCACCGGCTACCACGCCGACACCACCGCGGCGCGGGACCTCATCACGCGCCTGCTCACCAAGGACCCCGCCGCCCGCCTCGGGTCCCGCCACGGCGGCGCCGACATGAAGGCCCATCCCTTCTTCAAGAACCTCAACTTCGCGCTCCTCCGGTCATCGCGTCCGCCCTCGTCCCCAGCGCCCCGCTGCACCGATCGTGGTCGTGCAAGACGCCGGCGTCGCGCAAGGCTGACACGAAGCGCTTCGACCTCTTCTGACCGGCCGGCCGACGTGTAGCCTCCCTGAGTCAACACCGGCGGCTGGATACAAGCTCTCCTCCGGCCATCTCGTGGCGCCGGGCGCAACGTTAACCCCTTGATAATTACTACTACTCCTAGCTAGCGCATGCATGCATTGACCTAGCCTACTCCTACTACTAGTATTAGCTGCCAGTGCACCGTTGTACAATCAACTGTTAATCTTCCATGTGCCAGTGCTTGTCTTGTGCTCTGACAGTTACCGAGGTTACACTTGTCAGCAACAGCTAAACCCTCGGCTTAATCACTCCATTTTTCTACTTAAGGACGTGTGTGTGGTGCAGTGAATCATGTCGTGGCTTTGACACTAATTATTGATCAAGGAGTACACTGATTAGTTTTGTAGGTGGGTTAATGATGTGGTAGTGCTACGAGAAAAGCATCACATGGGTGGTGGAGCTGTCTGGTTACAGGGCTGTGGTTTCAGGTGTGCTATACTGCAGGTTGATTAGGCTTAACGGCAGGGGGTTGTGCAAAACTGCATGCGACGACCGGGCCAGCCACATGGCTGCTACTTGTCATTCTGTCATTGGCCTGGGACTAAAACGTCACATGCAGTGCAAGTTAGGGTATGGTGGGGTTGATTTTTGCAAGTTTGGGATTAAAATGTCACATGTTGTGCAAGTTAGGGTACCTGGGGTGCTTTTACCTCTTCCAGGATAAGGACGGACCTGCTCTGCTGCTCATCTCATTTCCACCACGAGTTCAACGTGCGTGCACCCTCGGTCGCGCTATGCGCCAGCCAAGCGTCTCCTACCTGGCCACTGACTCATGCATCATGCACGTATGGACCATGAAGACGCGCCGCCGGCGTCCAACTTGGCGAAAACGATGCGGATTTGTGAAACCGACACGTTGAGAACACACGCCGTGATCACATCCGAACGGCTGCGCGTGTCGATCGTTGTAGAGGTGAGGGAGTACCTTGTCGTGGATGCATATATCGATCGAAGTTTGCAAAAAAACACCGCAATTGCGTCAAAGTTTGCCGAAAAACAACAAAACGCCAACATTTTACGAAAATAATTGATTTTCAATATTTTTTTACCAGAACCACTAACTGCTCGGTTGAGCACATTTTGACGTGAAATATGATAGGCGGGCCCATGGTCAGCGATGACGTGGCATGAGGAAACTCACACCGCTTGACTCAATAGCTAGGCTAGCATAGGGCCGACCTGTCATCCTCTCTCCCGCACCTTCTATTCAGAAACTTGGTAACAATGTTTGATTACATTACATTGTTTGATTAAGAACTTTCATCATGTTGTAGGACACACGATTAGTAACTTTGAGATGCATCAAAACATTCGGAACTTCTAAGGCACTACTAACTTCAAAGAAGAAATCTGAACATTTCAAATCTCATTACTTGCATGGGAAAAAAGTATCACATTTATCACGAGAGAGACAAAGAGAGAAGAAATCATTGAAGAGTCCGGAATTTACCTTCAATTTAGAAAAAAAAAAAACATCACATGTATTGACGAGTGAAGGGGTGACCAACATTGTTGTTAGTACAATACCCCCCCCCCCCTCTCACTGTGTGTGTGTTGTTCCTGTCATTGGGGAAACGGGGGAAGCGGCCACTGGCCTCCACAACCACTAGCGTCAGCGCTAAATTCAGGCTGAGGGGGATCAATGGTGAAGGGTTAGTTCGAGACTCCTTGACTTTTCATGTAGCCTTGTGGTAACGTGGTTTGTTTTTTGTGGATGTCGGTGTTACCAGATTTGAGTTGGTATGTAATCATTTGCATGATATGCGATTACACGATGGCCTACTAAACATGTTTAATGAAAGGAAAACGTTCTAAATAAACCGGACGATTTCTCGCGTCTTCAAGCCGCCTCGAGCGGGTGACAAGCGTCCTGTGGGACCGCTGAACCGCACGTCCCCCACAACCTTATCTTCTCCCTTGTCCCCTCGCAACCTCATCTTCTCCCCTAACAGAGTCGTCTTCTTCCTTCAGATGTGCCGGATCTCCTCTCTCCACACCTCCCCTGCAAGCTAGCTTTCTTCCTCTCCCCAAGCGCCTCACCCTCTGTCGATGACCTCTCTCATCCCGGTCGGCGGAGTTGCTCCAGCTACGAAGGAGGGACGTCACTATGCTGCATGGGGCGGCCGTTTGATGACGAGGGACGACGGAGTCGTTGCTACAAAGGGGGCGGCAATGCAGGCTGGCCGGTGGCAGCAACAGCCGGTGATGCTGCAAACCACCCCCATCGCGGCAGTCGACGTAGTTGCAGGGGAGCGGAAGGCCGCAGGCTTCTCCCTGTGCACGCTGCAATCGATCGCAGGGCAGAAGAGTTGCGCAACAACGACCAAATCACCATGCGGCGGTGCGGTGCAGCAGGTTGGTCGCCGGGGGTTGTAGCAGAAGGTGATGCTGCAATAGTCGCCGGTGATGCAGGCGGAGGGTGACCTGCGTGCCGCTAACGGTCTGCGAAGGACGTTGTAATGGAGTCGGGGGCTCGCCGGTTTTTGATGTAGCATCGTGAGCCCGCCGGAGCTGCAACGTAGCATCGCCGGGGACCGCCGGAGTTGCAATGAAGCATTGTCGGGCCGCCAGTGTTGTGATGCAATATCGTCGGGGCCGCCGAAGTTGCAATGAAGCCTCGCCGGGGGCTGCCGGAATTGCAATGAAGCCTCACCGGTAGCCGCTGGAGTTTTATTGAAGCGTCGTGGAGGGCTGTTGAAGCTCACCGGGTTGCAATGAAGTGTCGTGGGTGATGTGTCGTGCTTCCATGGACTGCTGTGTGGTGGACTGGTGGTGCCCGATCCTGCGGCCGGGAGGATCTGTTTGGACGGCTCTCGTGGCGGCTTAAAACTATAACAAATCAACCGGCTGATTTGTAGCAGCCGCCTTAATAAAATCATGTAACGGTGTAATTAAATGACAATAAAAATAACACATTTCATGATGCAAAATGTCAAATGAGAGAAGAGGACTAAAAAATAACTTGTCTATCTTTTGACTGCATGGATCAATCATTTGATCAAATTATCGTGGATGCATTGATCAATCGGCGCATAAACAAGGGTATACTTTGTCGGGGCAAAAATATCGCATTTGTCATTGGAGAGAAAACAAGATAAGCAAGTGAAACCCTATACCTATGACTATTGTTCTACTATTTGCATGCGTTCCGGTGGTCTTTCTAACACTAAGGCCTCCTTTGATTTACAAGAATTTTGCAGGAATTCTAAAGGATATCAGTTTTATAGGAAAAATTCCTTTGGAGCCATTTGGTTTGTAGGAATGGATTCCTATTCCTATGTAGGATAGAAACCAACCCTTCACATTTCAAAGAAAAAATCATTAGTCTAGACTCAATGTAAAAAGTTCCTACTTTGTGAATCTAATGGCATCTCTTTCCCTGTAGGAAACAAGATACATGTCATATCATGTCCTATGAATTTCCTATTGCCCTGAAATTCCTACCCAATGAACCAAAGTTGGCCTAAGAGGTGGCCAGGTAAGGAACCACATATCAAAGTTTGTAAAAAAGCCAGGTGTGGGCGATGTCATTGAACATATAAACCCAGAAGAACTCATAGTCACAACGAAGGTGGCCACGTCGCCTTTAATTCGCCACGAAAGTACTCATGCCACCGCTTGTTATTTTCGTGCCCCGCCAGGGGCATTTTCATCATTTCGCATCTAGGCGTATAAAAGGCAGCCTCCCTCGTGGAGAAGACCTAGCCGCCGCCTCCCGTCCCACTCGCCTCCCCCTCCTCGTCACCCTCCTCTCTCTCTCGCTAACCCCTCTCTCTCCCCATCGCGCCGGCCGGTTCCCCCGCGACCCCCGCCTCCTCTCCTGCCGCCGCCGCTGCTGGAGAAGCTCGCCTCCGCGCCCACAAGCCTCGGATTCGGCGGGATCCGGGACGAGGAGGGGTGGATGAGACGGGGGAGGAGGAGGAGGAGAGAGTGGGGGCGTCCGGGGAGGAATATCCCCGCCGCCTCCTCCCTGCCTCCACAAGTCGAGGGGGATGGGGCTGCTCGGGCTTAGCCTGTGGGATGTCGACCGGACCGGCAGCGATGGAGGAGAAGGGCCAGACAGGTGCGTGCAGGCGGGAGAAGCTGGGGGCGCTCGTCGGTTGGGGAGATGGCGACCACCTGAGCTTCTCCGATTGACCTAGACAGGGCCACGACAGCATAAGCAAGGGGTGGGGGCGTGCAACCCTCTGAAGCCACGCATGTCTACAGGTAGCAGCCGTGCCCCTCCTCCTCACCTTCGCTTCTTCCCTCCTCCTCTCCAATCTGCATCCTTGTTTTTCCAATTTTCTCATAATCTAATTTTGATTCTCATATTCTGGTTACTTGTGGAGAGTAGAAAAAGAATTTTGAGAATGAGATTGATAAAGATGAACAAGGTGAACTCTCTCTCTCTCTTAAATACAGTCACGCTTGATGTTTGATTTTTCTGTGTAAGAGAGCACGTGACATGATTTTGTATTTCTATTACCCACTGACAAAAGCTAAATTTGTAAACGAAGGTTTCAAAAGTGTTTGTTTTAATCTTGTGGTCTGACAGAGCAGTACATGATGTTGGTCATGCAAACAGAGGATGTTCTTCATGCCTCTGTATGAGCTAGCTGTCATAATTGTACATCCACCCTCCATTTTCCCATTTAGGCATGTTTATCCGAGAATTAGGTTTCAAAGGAAAAAAACAGATTTAGGAAATTAGTAATCAGCCATTACCATTCATTTCGTCAGAAAATATAGGTGTTTTAAATGTCTGCACGCCGCATACAATAGAAATTATAATAGATAGTGTTTTTTAACTTCTCATTATAGCCTCAAGTCGGCTAAGAAAAGTGATTATGCATGTCTTACAAACAAATTGACATTAGTCTTGTGGGTACAAGATACGCCCTACCATAGATATTACCTGCTATCATATGCAGTGGAGTTACTAAACTCTGAGCTCCTGGATAGTATAAACGGATGCTTGATTGGTACATCTGCACATTGTCCTGTGTACTCATTCTAAACAGACCAAATTCAGGAATCTAACGATCCTTTACAGTTAATCCTCTCAAATTAAATACAGTGAAATCAAACGATTTAATAGCTTGGCTGCTTGTTTCCAGGAAGTAACGGTCAAGGAAGAAGAGTTAGATGCTGCTGAAGATGTCGATGGTAAACATATGTCTCGGTTTTGATATTATACACGTTGTCATGCTAACTTTTGAACCCTTCTTAATTGTCACATATGCATAGAGCAGCCGCTTTGTCACAAGCATGGCATCCTGCTCAACTATCTCCACTGCCTGCATACAGCTGTTTCAGAACAGCGCCGATCAACCCAGGTTTATGTTTCCTTTCCAAGGGCGTTCGAATATAATTACCATCCATCGATTACAGATGTTACCAGTACTGAGTGTGTGCCTTATTAGTTTGTTCTTTATTACAGAGTTCGGTTGTAGAAGAACGAAACGAAGCACACATCAGGAAGTCATGCTCTTTCCAACAACAACAACAAAAGTAAGTGATGATTCATGTTTATCTCTGATATGGTTGTTTTCCCCCATAATAAAGTATATGGGAATCTGGGCTTGCATATTAATATAGCTTCAGATGCTTTGTTTTGGGAAGTTGATAGAAATCAATGGTTGTGCTTAAGCTTTCTTTCTTTATTTACCTTCTAGGAATAAATTCAAATGATTAGTATATGCATAGCAGTGTAATGCAAGTGATAGCCGTGGTAAGGCCCAAGTGAGTAGCACTTCTCCGACCGATTTGGTTACCAATTTAGTTGTTGAGGCTTTCCTTCATGTGAGGTGATTTGTGGCTTTTGTTTCTACGATTAGGCGCATATAAGAGAACTTGAGGAATAAGTGAAGCTCCTCAAGAACCTTTCGCACCCCAATATTGTGGTTAGTAGATGAAAGATCGATTACATTTTAAATACTCTATACTTGACTGCTAGACTGCAGTTGTTTGATCTACTTCCTGTGATTTGAGAAGAGGTACCTCGGGACTGTCCGTGAGGAAGACACACTGAATATCCTGCTGGAGTTTGTTCTTGGAGGGTCTATCCAGTCGCTTCTTGGAAAACTCAGTTCGTTCCCGGAGGCAGTAAGTAACCATCAATCATGCGGTTTTCTGTGATTTGACTCGCAGAAGAGAAACTGATTCGTTGCGTATTTTGATCAGGTCATTAGGAAGTATACTAGGCAGATTTTGCAAGGGTTGGAATATCTGCATAGCAATGCAATAATACGTAGAGACATTAAGGTAAAACTCTGAAGCCTGAATATACTAGAATCTTTGTGTCATTGATTGTTTGGTTGTGCTAATTATCTTGGTGATCATGGGATTGTTTTACAGGGTGCAAACATTCTTGTTGATAACAAAGGCTCCATTAAGCTTGCCGATTTTGGGGCATCTAAGCAAGTTGCCAAGTTGGTAAGATTGATGTTCAATATGCTGTTAAGGTCGAGTATAATATCTTGGAAGAAATAAAACCTTCATGTGCTTGTCAAGTGATCAAAACAATAATTTACAATAGAATAGCAAATGCTAAACCTTTCCTGTCTAATTATGCCATCAGATTATGGATTCTTATTTATTGCTCTTGACTACCTGTGTGCATGAAACATGAAAGTGTGAGTTTGGATCCAAGCAGGCTTATGGTAATGTTCTCTGCAGGTATTTGCATTATAGTTCCTGCATAATCTCTTGGTAATGAAGCGTTGTCTGGGGCGCTATCTGGAATACCATCTCTTTCTAATGAATTTATGTGTTAGTTGCTGCCTTCTTTCATTAGATAGTTTGAATAATAATACAAACGAATGGAATTTTGTAAACTGGTATATGATTCAATGTTATATATTTTGTAAACTGGTATATGGTTACCAGAGTCACCTTGCATAATTTTTGAAGGAAGAGTGAACGCAGTCCTGAACTTGCACTAATATATTGTGATGCTCCTACTTTTTGCAGAACAATGCAGTAATGATAAGAACTAGAATTAGACTGCATTGCATATATGTATAGGTTACCACTTCTTTGCTGTAATTATTTGCCATGTAAAAGCCAATTCACATGTCAAATTATGCTTCTTTGCCCATAATAGAAAATACGCCAATTTTTTTATCACCTTAACTTGTCGATGGCATACCATCCTATCACAAACCCTCAATAATGTCTGTGTCTTTTTTTACCAGCTTTGAGATATTACATGTGGAACTGTTTGTGGAAGTAGTTGTATGAACATGTTGTGTGCAACTGAACTGATCTGATTGCTTATCTTTGGAAATCTTCACCTGATGCGTTGTGCATTGGTCTGCATTATATTACTCTTGTATTTTTATTTCTCTTTTATGATAGTTTAAGGTGAAAACAAAGTATGTATAATTGTGACATGGACTACAGACTTTTCCTAAGTTTTTAGGTGTGATGGTGGTGGTCTGACCACAGATTTATATGTCTGGATTAAGTTGATAGGCCTGCTGTGTTTCAGGCGTGGTGTTCTTCCTTCAATAAATTGGCAGATGCTTGCTTCTGTTAATTAAAGCTTCAGTCTTAGGAGGTACTGCCCTGTGCTTGAATGCAGTTGTCTTTGTTTAGACAGCAGCCGAGCCCAGTCAACAATTATTAGTAGTAGTTACGAGATAAGGCTGAGGAGGCATATATAGGGCCAGCCGTCGTATATGCAATGCATGAAAGTCACTGTTGATTCCATTCAAGTAACGAATAAATAGTAGTTGCTAATTCTATTCATAATGATTACAACCATAGGTAAATGTATGCTTCTAACTTTCATATGCATGCTTCCCAGTGTACATACGTGCGAGCTCATCTTCGCCCTAGATGCCTATGGCTTCTCTCTTTTGGTGCAGTTTACAAATAGAATGCTAAGGCAAGTTTAATTTCTAATGTGCATGTAAATCCTTGAGATTTTTGGTGTTTATGAAGATCCAATAAACAAAGAGTTGAATGGTATGAAAGGGGAAATAGACAGAAGAGTGAAAATTATGTGGCTGCAGTGCTGATGAATTTTAGGATCTGAAGCTACTGCTTATGGATACCAATATTATATTAGCATTTGGTATTTAGATCTGCTTGTTTTTACCTCTTTGCCTATAAGCTCTATAGCGAAACATTTATTCTCTGTTTGGACTTTGATTTCTGAATTTGGTTCCTTGCTGAAGAAATAGCTGAAGCTTTGCTTTCTTAAAAAAAGTAAAGCTTTGCTGCTGCACACTATTTTCCTGCCTTTCCTTGAAGATGATTATACAGATTAGTTGCCAGCTTTATCTCTCTACGATTTGTGCCTCGGTTGCCAGGTTATCTCATATGAAGCCATGAACTGAACCTAGCATTAACTAGAAATATAAACCATTGTATGAAGACACTATCTGAGTACGTACTTGCATGTTCTTTAGATCTACTACATATGATTTATTACGTATAAATATGCCATGTAAGTATCTACTTTTAGATCATTATTGCTCGCATATAAAATGGTTCCAGTATCTGGTTTGATTTTGTTTTTATGTGTGCACAGATCTGTCATGGAGATGGTTGACATTACGGACAAGTTCATACTCATGTTCATTAATCGTAGCTCCCACCACCGCTTTTTCTCGCCGCAAAGTTGGATGAGGTTTGCGATTATAATCAAGTTCAGATACCGGATGCGGCATCGGTGACATGATGCCAAGCAATGGCACTATCGCGGATTTTGGGTATATATCTATTTCCATAGAAGATGCATGTATGTTGCAGTGGCTCGAGTTATCAGATGCATGGAGACTGTGCTTGGCAAGGTTTGTTGGGGAACGTAGTAATTTCAAGAAATTTCCTACGCATACGCAAGATCATGGTGATGCATAGCAACGAGAGGGGAGAGTGTTGTCCACGTACTCTCGTGGACCGAAAGCGAAGCGTTATATCAACGCTGATGATGTAGTCGTCGTCTTCACGCGGCCCGGCCGGCCAAGCACCAAACTACTAAGACTTCCGAGTTCTAGCACACGTTCACTCGATGACGATCCCCGGACTCAATCCAAAGAAAGTGTCGGGGATGAGTTCCACAAGACGACGGCGTGGTGGCGATGATGATTCTACCGACGCAGGGCTTCGCCTAAGCACCGCTACGATATGACCGAGGTGGAATATGGTGGAGGAGGGCACCGCACACGGCTAAGGAACGATCACGAAGATCAACTTGTGTGTCTATTGGGTGCCCCCCCCTCCGTATATAAAGGGGGAGGAGGAGGGGGCCGGCCAAGGGGAGAGGCGAGCCCTAGGGGGGGGGGAATCCTACTCCAAGTAGGTTTGGCCCCCCTTTCCTATTAGGAGTAGGAGAGGGAAGGAAGAGAGGGGAGGGAAGAAGGAAAGGGGGGGCCGGCCCCCCTCCCAATTCGGATTGGGCTTGGGGGGGGGGCTTCTCCTCCTTTGCTCCTTGTGACGCCCCCGATTCAATCGTACACTAATCATGCACGCAAATATGTACGATCAAGATCAGGGACTCACGGGAAGATATCACAACACAACTCTAAAACATAAATAAGTCATACAAGCATCATAATACAAGCCGGGGCCTCGAGGGCTCGAATACAAGTGCTCGATCATAGACGCAGTCATGGAAGCAACATAATCTGAGTACGGACATAAGTTAAACAAGTTTGCCTTAAGAAGGCTAGCACAAACCGGGATACAGATCGAAAGAGGCGCAGGCCTTACGCCTCGGTCCTCCTAACTACTCACAGTGGTCGCCGCGTCGGTGGCCGCACGTAGTAGTAGGCACCTCCGGTGTAGTAGTCGCCATCGACGGTGGCGTCAGCTCTGGGCTCCATCGTCTGTCGCAACAATCGGGTAAAGAAAGGGGAAAAGGGGAACAAGGCAACCGTGAGTACTCATCCAAAGTACTCGCAAGCGAACTACACTACATATGAATGGATATATGTGTAAAGGGCCATATCGGTGGACCGAATCTGAGAATGCCACAATAAGAGGGGATAGCTAATCCGTCAAGACTACGCTCTGGCGACCTCCGCCTTGCAAAGATGTAGAAGAGAGTAGGTCAAGTCCTCCAAGTAACATCGCATAGCATAATCCTACCCGTGATCCCTCCTCGTCGCCTGTTAGAGAGTGATCACCGGTTGTATCGGCACTTGGAAGGCGTGTTTTATTAAGTATCCGGTTCTAGTTGTCATAAGGTCAAGGTACAACTCCAAGCCGCCACATCAAGATCACGACTATTCAATAGATTAACTTCCTGCGGGGTGCACCACATAGCCCAACACGCTTGATCCCATTTGGCGGACACACTTTCTGGGTCATGCCCGCGCGGAAGATCAACACGCCGCAGCCCCACCTAGGCATAACAGAGAGGTCAACCGCCGGTCTAAACCTAAGCGCCAGGGTCCGGGCCCATCGCCTTAGCACACCTTGCGCTTGTAGGGCGGCCAAAGCGAACCTAGCCTAGTGGCGTTCGGTCCAATCCGTGCCGCGGCGCTCGATCGACGACGTCACGAAATGCTTGGCTAATACCACGGCGCCGAGTGCCCATATCTTTCCACGAGTTGGTTAGTGCGTATAGGCCAAGAGCGACTCGGATCAAATACCAAGATCTCGTTAAGCGTGTTAAGTGTCCGCGAATGCCGAACAGGCCAAGCCCACCTCTCTCTAGGCGGTCTCAACTCGCCTGTCGCTCCGCCACAAAGATCCACTCGCGGGTACTCCTACGAGCCAATCCGTCTTTAATCACCACATGTATCATGTATATATATAGTATATACCGTGATCACCTCCCGAGTGATCACGGCCCGATAGTATAGCACATGAGACGGACAAGAATGTAGGGCCACATATGGAAATACTAGCATCCTATACTAGGCAAGTAGGATTGCGGTAAAGGTATCAATGTATAACAAAGATGACTATGCATCGTGATAGGAATAACGGAAGCGGTAACATGCTACACTACTCTAATGCAAGAAGTATAGAGGAGAGTAGGCGATATCTCGTGATCAAGGAGGGCTTGCTGGTTGCTCGCAAGGAGGGATCGTCAACACCGTAGTCGAATCGGGGTCGCGCCAGCCTCGGGTCTCTGGGAAAGAAGTAAATGCGGAGGAACACAATAAATAACAGAGCAATCAAAGCATCACAAAGCGTAACATGGCAATCTGCGGTCTAGAGTGACCTAACGCGGTACTAGGTGGTACCGTGAAGGGAAACATCCGGGAAAGTATTCCCGGTGTTTCACGTTTTCGGGCAGATGAACCGGAGGGGCAAAGTTGCGTGTTTTCTATGCTAGGGATGTGTGGCGGACGAACGGGCTGCATATCCGGATCCATCTCGTCGTTCTGAGTAACTTTCATGTACAAAGTTTTTTCATCCGAGCTACGATTTATTTTATATTAATTTTAAAAGATTTAATTCATTTTTAGGATTTATTTAATTATTTAAATTCAACACTATCCAGAACAGTGCATGCTGACATCAGCATGACGTCAGCAGTCAACAGAGGCCTTGACTGGTCAACTGACGTGTGGGTCCCGCATGTTAGTCTCATAGTAATTAATCAGGGTTAATTAGCTTTAACTAAATGATTAGGTTAATCTAATTTGAATTAATGAAGTTAATTAATCATTTAATTAATTAATTTAATTAACATTTTAATTATTATTTATTTATTTTATTTATTTATTTCCTTTTTTAACGTTTGAGGATAGGCCCCACATGTCATTGGCCCTAGGGGCCTTAGTGGAGTGTGGGCTAACGGTGCTGGCGAAGGGTGCCAGACACCGATCCCACCAGTGGAGGAGCACTCGCCACGACGGCGGAGCAGGGCGAGGCGGTCTGGCAGCGCCACGGAGGGAGTAGGCAAACCTGAGCGGCCGATCTGAGCGGGACCGTGCAAGTGTCAGGCGTCGTCTGGGAATGGCGACGCGATTAAGCAAGCGAATGGTCATGCGATGATGAACAGGAGCGGGCGACGAACAGAAGCGACGTGGTCGCGTCCGGCGACGACCGGCGTAAGCGGGAGAGGCAGCAACAATGAAAGGTGAGCCATGACGTTGAGGGCGGCGGTTGCGAAGCGCGCCGGGCGTGTCGAGGCGAAGCGCGGCGAAAGCACGCCAACAGAGGCGGCGTCGAGCGGGGGGTGCCGTTCGCAGCGAGGAGGAGGAGAGATGTCGGGCCTCACCACGGGTCGTGGGGTCTAAGCAATGGGGTTGAGGAGGAGGACGAGACGACCAGGCGACGGGAGGCAAGCGACGATCCGTGAGGTGGCTCGTGAGGTGGCACCAGAGAGGCAATGGCGACGGGCGCAGCGGGCTTGGGGAGGCCGTCGGGGAGGAGGTCGAGGAGGTCCCGTGGGAGGAGACGGGAGGCGATGATTTGAGACGAGTGACGCCAGGCGATGGGCGCCTGGACGAGGCGAAGAAAAAGGAAGGCCGGGCGCGATCCGAAGGGGAAGAGATCGTGGGAGTGGACCGAGAGTGGAAGTGGGAAGGGATCGGGCTAGGGTTTCAAAAGTGGGTGGTTATATGAAAGGGTTGGGCTTACTGGGTCGTTGGCCCATTAGTAGGGGTCCTCTTTGTTTTGCTTTTGTTTGTTCTTTTTTATGTTTTCTTTTCTTAATTTTATTTTATTTCTTATCTGTTTTATTTTAGTTTTAAAACATACAAAAGTGGCACCTAAAATAGTGTTACAATTTATGCCACGCCACAAACAGTTTAGCACAAAATAAAATAGTTTTGAAATTTGCTTATTATTTTAAAAGCATTTGAATAACAGCTTTGTCACGCTTTAATTATTATGGTGCATTTAAACACTTTATAAAAGTGTGGTTTCTCCACCAATATTACATATGATTTATTTGTCACATTAGAACATTTTAGTTTTGACATTTGAATACTTTTATTGTTTGCCTTTAATTAAATTTTGAACTTGTTTCGGTTTTGAACTATTGAGAGTTTATCAACAGTAACTGAGGTGACGTGGCATCATTAGCGGGGGGATCACTGTAGCTTAACCATCCGGGCGTCACAATTCTCCTCCACTACTAGAAATCTCGTCCCGAGATTTAAGCGGTGGAGTAAGGGGGGGGGGGGGAAGTGCTGGTAGCGAAAACCTAACGAGTCTTGGCTGCCCTTTCGAAGAGGTTGATCCCTTTCGCTGATGTCTTCATTTCTCTGCTTCAAGTCACCATGATCAAGTTGTCATCCTTTCTTCGGGATCTCCATCGTACTTACGAAAAGGATAAGGGGTAGCTTCAAAAGGTCAGACCTCTACAAGGTTGCTATCTGGTAGCTAACATCGGAGAAGGTGGCGGAAAGTAACTCTCGAACTAAAACTATAGAAAATTTCGAAAGTAAGGAGGTACCATGAGAAGTTTCAAGCAGGAAGGCAATCGTTCGTTGCCTGAAACAGAGTGTGAAGGGGGTTCAAAGCAACGGAAATAAGTATTGTGTTTAATACCAGAATTGAGGATCACACGGAAGTTGGCTCGTGAATTACATACGAAGCCAAGCGTGAGGAATAACTTTGGAAACAGGGGGTGTATAGGAGAGTCAGGTTTTGATCCTGTGGAACTGTGGGTTATGGGCCCACCATGTGGATTAACAGTAGGAAGGGCGGTGACGTCTTGCACGACCATGTAAGCATGGCAAGTCAGAGGATAGTCCATCGGTTATGTCAGGAACAACATCGGTACAAAGGGCGAGGGACGAAGAGAACCATTTTCCTGCTCGTTGAACGAGGCAGACCAATAGGCAAAGTTCTCGTCCATCGGTGGCTACCAGGATGCTATTAATAGATGCAACAGGTTCTTACTGACACGGTTGTACACCAAGGTGTTTTCATAAGCAGGAAAATATCACTGCTTAGATCATATAGATCACAAGAAAGGTTAAACCAAACAATGGAAAGGAAAATATGATTATCAGAGTAACAGAACAATGGAAAGGAAAATGTGTTTAAACACATCTTCCAGGGATATATCCTTCCCAAGGACAAGCGGAGCATGATATCCGTGGCAGGATATAATGTAGAAAACTCTTTAGGTAGGGGAGAGGAATTTCATGACATTACCCATACAACGGTGTTTGGATAATTGAGCAGGAACATTTAGCATTGGGCTTCAAATGTTCTTGTTGAAAATCGGAGTACCACAAACATGCTTCGAGATAGCACTGACATGGTCATTGGTAAAGATCAGACTTGGGATACACAAAGGATCCATCAGGGACAACTTGTAGAATAAGTCTTACAATTTCCTCACGGAAGAATTACTAACCTTGCCAAAAGGAAACTATAACAATAGGTCCTCCGGCCAGGTGTGCTAGACACGACATCACCTTACCGGGTCACATAAAGACCAATGTTATAACTCTTGGAAATATGTTCCAACCATCATCTCTGACCGAGATTCAGATCCGATTGGTGTCATGATACCTCAGACTCAGGATGTCCGAGAAGAAAAGGTGCAACACAAATCAACGAAATGACATTGCAAGATTCTCTGGAAATGAACTATGGGAGCGGGTTCCTGAAACAATAGTTCATCATTAAACCAAGGAGGGTATGAGAAGGTGGTTGATGGGCTCAGCGACAATTCATCGAGAATTCCAAGCGGATGGATTTTCCACAATAATGTGAACAAGAAGATGACACTTGCCAATTCAAATGATATAATGTTGTATGCCCGAGGAAAACATACACCATCAATCATTAGTTGAAAGGTGTGCTCAAATATGACCTTAGCGGCAAGATCAATGTTAGAGTGACGATTCAATAACCAATACCTAAGAACGAACTATCGATCGTTAACTTCAAAGCAATAGGGTTGCTAGAAGTACAAAACTCAAGCAACATCGTTAGTATATTGGTATCCCGGTTAAAAACAACACGGGGACCAAGGAAGAATGGTGATGGTGAGAAGTATCATCATACCGAGAATTTCTAAGAGGTGGAGCAATCCCCACAACATTCTCGACATAAAAGACAGTAAAACTTCAAGGCAGAACACAACACCAGCTGGAGAGCAAGTTGTATTCATAATGTGGACAAGTTCGCGATGAAAGGAAGTCAAGGGTGTTGTCGATGGTAATAAAAATCATCGAGGGCAAGGAGGGTATTTCTCATCATGAACATAGTTGACATCTCGGAAGAAGTCAAAATGTTGAAGGTGATCCAACACATTCGCAGGGAGGTTCCGAGAGGATGCAATCAAACAACAACGGAAACAAGCAAGGGAATGACGAAGTAGCAAGTTATAGGATCAATATATAAGATGCAAGCTCGGAACCAAGGTTGCCTTTCACGACAAGCAACATGATGTTGGAAGCTCGACGTAAGTCGTGCTCACACACTGAAGAATTCGTGCACCAGAGAAGGACGAGGTAGCACAGTCAAGATAGCAAGACCGTGATGCGATTTATAGTCTCTGAATGACCAAATTGAGTTCGTAATTTCCTAGTAAAAATACTAGGGTATTTGATTTGTAGTGCGGAATAATTTCACTAGTCGGTGTCCTCGGTTGACACAATCCGTAACCCGTAGAGTGATTACGACAAGGAAAGACATTACTTCAACAAAGTTAGTAAGATGTGGTGCAATGGCGGACATCTTGAGGTACCGAGGTAATACTCGAAGGTTGAACATGATAAAAGTATAACCGGTCATTGACTTTTGACGATAAGAGATACTTCAACCTCGCCAAAAATAGACGAGGCACTAGAATGAATTCCCATCGATATATCGATCGAGACAAAGCATGGTCGGAACCATAACTATAAGGGATCAATTCAAGAATACCCAAAGAATCATACAATTTGGATAATCATTTTGCAAGAAGCTTCCAGACGGTCTACATCATTTTCATGGGCATGAACACAAAGTTCAAGGTCGACTCCCACTTCTTTAATGCATAACATTTCATTCACCTCTTTCCTTTCGAAAACGACATAAGTTGTTGAAAGTTTTTACCTGGTACAATACCAGATAAGTATGACACGTGAAATCTTTCAGGATCACTTAACACATGCTCGAAGCAGAGCACATGGTTGACACAAGCATAGGATAACTTGCCAAAGGCAGAGGACACAATTTACCAAAGGCATTATGTATCAGGGGAGGAACTCTCAAGGTTATTGGATATGAAGGACATTGTCCTGATAATAACCAAGCAATTGGTCTCATGGACCACTAAAATCGATGTGAGTATCAAGACTCAATCGAAGGAAAAAGAATGCAAAAGGCATCGGTTTATAGAACATCTGAATAATTCATCGCTTAAATAACAAAGGAATTATGATTTTCAAATCAAGGGATCGAGAGCAACGCTCGATCAAGGATGGATAAGTTGAATAGACTTAGGGTACAATCGATGGCAACCGATTGGTAGAGAACCAACTTTCATGTTCAAAATGACATCCGAGCCTAAGGATGAATTCTTGGATCTGATTGAGGATTGCGAGCATTCACAACATATCGAATCAAATGACTCGAAATGATAGCGACAGAGGATGTCAACGGAGAATACTAGAAGTATGGAATTAACCATAATGCCGGAAGGCAAGGAAATCAAGAGCAATGGGCTACTGAGGATTTTCAGAAAATCGAATGGTATTTCGAGGACTTAGGTGAAACACATGAACGGCTAGGGATGAGGGGATACTCGGCAAGTGCGAGGAATTATCCGTTTGGGTATTCAGGTGACAAAGAAAAGCAAGGCAGTAAGCTCAAAGGATTATCGAAACAACGACGAGTGTTTCAGGGTATCTTGTAATAACAAGACAAATTGGGGATGAATGTAAGAATAACAACTGCAAGTAGTTATCCATAAGGGTTGACGGTGGAAGGAATTGCAAACGCGATGAACACAAGTTCTCGGGTTAACGGTGGAGAGTATCTTCGTGGTCTTCACGTGCGTGCAGCGATCATCAATAATAAGGGCTCTCCGGTGAAAGTGATAATGAGATCCTAATGTTAGATTTAGCAAAATTTCATTTAACCCGAATAGAAGAGAGATCGGAGTCCCAGAGTATAGACAAGGTGTAAAAGATCCTAATACCACCCAATGGCGACGTGAGCCCATGGGCCGCACAACGATGTTAGTAAAACAGTTTTCATCGACTAGACTCAACTTTGGCCAAGGAGTATAGAAGGGGATTCCTACAAGCAGTCGGCTCTGATACCAACTTGTGACGCCCCCGATTCAATCGTACACTAATCATGCACGTAAATGTGTACGATCAAGATCAGGGACTCACGGGAAGATATCACAACACAACTCTAAAACATAAATAAGTCATACAAGCATCATAATACAAGCCAGGGGCCTCGAGGGCTCGAATACAAGTGCTCGATCATAGACGAAGTCACCGGAAGCAACATAATCTGAGTACGCACATAAGTTAAACAAGTTTGCCTTAAGAAGGCTAGCACAAACCGGGATACAGATCGAAGAGGCGCAGCCTTACGCCTGGGTCCTCCTAACTACTCCTCGGTCGCCGTCGGCGGCCGCACGTAGTAGTAGGCACCTCCGGTAGTAGTCGCCATCGACGGCAGTGGCGTCGCTCCGGCTCCATCGTCTGTCGCAGAAATCGGGTAAAGAAAGGGGAAGGGGGAACAAGGCAACCGTGAGTACTCATCCAAAGTACTCGCAAGCAAGGAGCTACACTACATATGCATGGATATATGTGTAAAGGGCCATATCGATGGACCGAATCTGCAGAATGCCGTAATAATAGGGGATAGCTAATCATGTCGAAGACTACGCTCGGCGACCTCCGTCTTGCAAAGATGTAGAAGAGAGTAGATCAAGTCCTCCAAGTAGCATCGCATAGCATAATCCTACCCGCGATCCCTCCTCGTCAGCCTCGTTAGAGAGCGATCACCGGGTTGTATCTCGCACTTGGAAGGGTGTGTTTTATTAAGTATCCGGTTCTAGTTGTCATAAGGTCAAGGTACAACTCCAAGCCGTCACATTCATCAAATATCACGGCTATTCAATAGATTAACTTCCTAGGGTGCACCAACATAGCCCAACAACCTTGATCCCATTTGGCGGACACACTTTCTGGGTCATGCCCGGCCGCGAGAAGATCAACACGTCGCAGCCCCACCTAAGCATAACAGAGAGGTCAAGACGCCGATCTAAACCTAAGCGCCGCAGTGCAGGGCCCATCGCCTTAGCACACCAAGACGCTGCGTTGCGGTGAAAGCGCACCTAGCCTAGTGGCGTTCGATCCAATCCGGCCAGCGCGCTCGGCCGTGACATCACGAAATGCTTGGTGATACCACGGCGTCGAGTGCCCATATCTTTCCCACGAGTTGGTTAGTGCGTATAGGCCAAGAGCGTAATCGGATCAAATACCAAGATCTCGTTAAGCGTGTTAAGTGTCCGCGAGCGCCGAGCAGACAAAGCGATATCCGGTGATCAAGGGGGGCTTGCTGGTTGCTCGCAAGGAGGATCGTCAACACCGTAGTCAAGCAGGGGTCGCGCGGCCTCTCGGGGTCTCTGGAAAGAAGTAACGAAGGGGAACACAATAAATAACAAAGCAATCAAAGCATCACAAAGTGTAACATGGCAATACACGGTCTAGAGTGACCTAACACGGTACTAGGTGGTACCGTGAAAGGGAAACATCCGGAAAGTATTCACGGTGTTTGGCGTTCTTGACGAGATGAACCGGAGGAAAAGTTGCGTGTTTGCTATGCTAGGGATGTGTGCGATTTAACGGTCAAGATATCCGGATCCATCTCGCTGCTTACGAGTAACTTTCATGTACAAAGTTTTTCCATCCGAGCTACGATTTATTTTATATTAATTTTAAAAGATTTAATTCGTTTTTAGGATTTATTTAATTATTTAAATTCAACATTATCTGAATAAGGCATGCCGACATCGACATGACGTCGGCCGATCAACAGGCGCTGACGGTCAATGACATGTGGGTCCCGCATGTGAGTCCCATAGTAATTAATCAGGGTTAATTAGCTTTAACTAAATGATTAGGTTAATCTAATTTGAATTAATTAAGTTAATTAATCATTTAATTAACATTTTAATCTTTACTTATTTATTTATTTTATTTATTTCCTTTTTTTAACGTTTCAGGGGATAGGCCCCACATGTCATTGGCCCTAGGGGTCTTAGTGGGTGTGGGCTAACGGTGTGGCGAAGGGTGCCCAGACACCGATCCCACCAGGAGGGAGCACTAGCCACGACGGGCGGAGCAGGCGGCGGCAATCAAGCGCCGGCCGGGAGGTAGGCCTGAGGAGCGTGATCTGGCCTTGAGACCGTCTGCAGGGGTTGTGGTCCGTCGGGAACGACGGACGCGACGACAAAGCGGCAGCTGTCACAAGCGACAAAGGAACAGAGCGAAGCGACGAAGCATAGCTGCACGGCGTGGTCGCGTCTGACAACGACCGGCGTAAGCGGGAGGAGCGGCGCAATAGCAATGACGAGGCCGTGGGGCGTCTGGCGGCGGTTCTTGCTAGCGCGCCCAAGTGCGTCGAGTGGGCACACGAGCACGCCGACAGAGGCGGCGTCGGGCGCGGGGTGCCGTTGCGAGCAGGGGAGGAGGAGGAGATGTCGAGGCCTCACCACGGGGTCGTGGGGTCTAGGCAGTGGGGGTTGAGGAGGAGGACGGAGACGACCGGGCGACGGGGAGGCGAGCGACGATCCGGCGGGGTGGCACCAGAGATGGCGAGCGGCGACGGGGCGCAGCGTGGCTTGGGGAGGCCGTCTGGGAGGAGGTCGAGGAGGTCCGGCGTGGGGAGGAGACGGGGAGGCGACGACAGAGACGAGCGACACCGGCGATGGGGCGCTGGGACGAGGCGGTGAGGATGCGGGGCCGGGCGCGATCGAAGGGGAAGAGATCATGGGAGTGGACCGAGAGGGAAGTGGGGAAGGGATCGGGCTAGGGTTTGAAAAGTGGGTGGTTATCTGACAAGTTAGACCAGTTGGAGTCAGTGGGTGGCAGTGGGCTGTTAGCCCGATTAGTAGAAGGGGTCCTCTTTGTTTTTGCTTTTGTTTGTTCTTTTTTTTATGTTTTCTTTTCTTAATTTTCTTTTATTTCTTATCTATTTTATTTTAGTTTTAAAACATACAAAGTGGCACCTAAAATAGTGTTACAATTTATGCCACGCCACAAACAGTTTAGCACAAAAATAAAATAGTTTTGAAATTTGCTTATTATTTTAAAAGCATTTGAATAACTGTTTTGTCACAGTTTAATTATTATGGTGCACTTAACACTTTATAAAAGTGTGGTTTCTCCACCAATATTACATATGATTTATTTGTCACATTAGAACATTTTAGTTTTGACATTTGAATACTTTTATTGTTTGCCTTTAATTAAATTTTGAACTTGTTTCGGTTTTGAACTATTGAGAGTTTATCAACAGTAACTGAGGTGACGTGGCATCATTAGCGGGGGAATCACTGTAGCTTAACCATCCGGGCGTCACACTCCTTCTCCCTCCTTTCCACTAAGGCCCAATAAGGCCCATATACCTACTAGGGGTTCCAGAACCTCCAGAGCTTGGTATAGTCCCAATCTCACCCGAACCTTTCCTGTCCAAATATAGTCGTCCAATATATCAATCTTTATGTCTCGACCATTTCGAGACTCCTCGTCATGTCCGTGATCACATCCGAGACTCCGAACAACCTTCGGTACATCAAAACTCATAAACTCATAATATAACTGTCATCGTAACGTTAAGCGTGCGGACCCTACGGGTTCGAGAACTATGTAGACATGACCTAGAACTGTTTCCGGTCAATAACCAATAGCGGAACCTAGATGCTCATATTGGCTCCTATATATTCTACGAAGATTTTTATCGGTCAAACCGCATAACAACATACGTTGTTCCCTTTGTCATCGGTATGTTATTTGCCCGAGATTCCATCGTCGGTATCTCAATACCTAGTTCAATCTCGTTACCGGCAAGTCTCTTTACTCGTTACATAATATATCATTCCGTAACTAACTCATTAGCTACATTGCTTGCAAGGCTTATAGTGATGTGCATTACCGAGAGGGCCCAGAGATACCTCTCCGACAATCGGAGTGACAAATCCTAATCTCGAAATACGTCAACTCAACAAGTACCTTTGGAGACACCTGTAGAGCACCTTTATAATCACCCAGTTATGTTGTGACGTTTGGTAGCAAACAAAGTGTTCCTCCGGTAAACGGGAGTTACATAATCTCATAGTCATAGGAACATGTATAAGTCATGAAGAAAGCAATAGCAACATACTAAACGATCAAGTGCTAAGCCAACGGAATGGGTCAGGTCAATCACATCATTCTCCTAATGATGTGATCCCGTCAATCAAATGACAACTCATGTCTATGGTTAGGAAACTTAACCATCTTTGGTTTACGAGCTAGTCAAGTAGAGGCATACTAGTGACACTATATTTGTCTATGTATACACACATGTATCATGTTTCCGGGTAATACAATTTTAGCATGAATAATAAACATTTATCATGATATGAGGAAATAAATAATAACTTTATTATTGCCTCTAGGGCATATTTCCTTGATCTCCCACTTGCACTAGAGTCAATAATCTAGATTACACAGAATGATTCTAACACCCATGGAGTCTTGGTGCTGATCATGTTTTGCTCGTGGAAGAGGCTTAGTCAATCTGTCCGCAATATTCAGATATGTATGTATCTTGCAAATTTCTATGTCTCCCACGGACTTGGTCCCGGATGGAATTGAAGCGTCTCTTGATGTGCTTGGTCCTCTTGTGAAATCTGGATTCCTTTGCCATGGAAATTGCACCAAGATTATCACGAAGATTTTCATTGGTCCCGATGCACTAGGTATGACACCTAGATCGGAAATGAACTCCTTCATCCGACTCCTTCATTTCTTTGCTTCCGAAGCAGCTATGTACTCCGCTTCGCATGTAGATCCCGCTGACGCTTTGTTTAGAAGCGCACCAACCGACGGCTCCACCGTTTAATATAAACACGTATCCGGTTTGCGATTTAGAATCGTCCGGATCGGTGTCAAAGCTTACATCGACGTAACCATTTACGACTAGCTCTTTGTCACCTCCATAAGCGAAAACATATCCTTAGTCCTTTTCAAGTATTTGGGATGTTCTTGATCATTGTCCGATGATCCACTCTGGATTACTTTGATAACTCCCCGCTAAACTAATAGCAAGGCACACATCGTGTCCGGTACACATCATTGCATACATGATAGAGCCTATGGTGAAGCATAGGAACTCCTTTCATTTTCTCTCTATCTTCTGCGGTGGTGGGCATTGAGTTTGACTCAACTTCACACCTTATGTCTGATGCAGAATCCTTTCTTTGCACGATCCATTTTGAAATTTTTCAAAACTTTATCAAGGTATGTGCTTTGTGAAAGTCCAATCAAGCGTCTTGATCTATCTCTATAGATCTTGATGCCCAATATGTAAGCAGCTTCACCGAGGTCTTTCATCGAAAAACTTTTATTCAAGTATCCCTTTATGCTATCCGAAATTATATATCATTTCCAATTAACAATATGTCATCTACAAATAATATCGAAAATGCTACTGAGCTCCCACTCACTTTCTTGTAAATCAAGCTTCTCCAAAAGTCTCAGATAAAACCATATGCTTTGATCACACTATCAAAGCGTTTATTCCAACTCCGAGAGGCTTGCACTAGTCCATAAATGGATCGCTGGAGCTTGCACACTTTGTTAGCTCCCTTAGGATCGACAAAACCTTCCGGTTGTATCATATACAACTCTTTCTTCCAGAAATCCATTCAGGAATGCAGTTTTGACATCCATTTGCCATATTTCATAATAATAAAATGCGGCAATTGCTAACATGATTCGGATAGACTTAAGCATCGCTATGGGTGAGAAGGTCTCATCGTAGTCAACCCCTTGAACTTGTCGAAAACCTTTTGCAACAAGTCGAGCTTTGTAGACAGTAACATTACCGTCAGCGTCAGTCTTCTTCTTGAAGATCCATTTATTATCTATTGCTTGCCGATCATTGGGCAAGTCAACCAAAGTCCACACTTTATTCTCATACATGGATCCCAGCTCATATTTCATGGCTTCAAGCCATTTTGCGGAATCTGGGCTCACCATCGCTTCTTCATAGTTCATAGGTTCACCATGATCTAGTAGCATGACTTCCAGAACAGGTTTAGCATACCACTCTGGCGCGGATCTTACTCTGGTTGATCTACGAAGTTCAGCAGCAACTTGATCTGGAGTTTCATGATCATCATCATTAACTTCCTCACTAATTGGTGTAGGTGTCACAGAAACCGGTTTCTGTGATGAACTACTTTCCAATAAGGGAGTTGGTACTGTTACCTCATCAAGTTCTACTTTCCTCCCACTCACTTCTTTCGAGAGAAACTCCTTCTCTAGAAAGGATCCATTCTTAGCAACGAATGTCTTGCCTTCGGATCTGTGATAGAAGGTGTACCCAACTGTCTCCTTTGAGTATCCTATGAAGACACATTTTTCCGATTTGGGTTCGAGCTTATCAGGTCAAAGCTTTTTCACATAAGCATCACAGCCCCAAACTTTCAGAAACGACAACTTTGGCTTCTTGCCAAACCATAGTTCATAAGGAGTCGTCTCAATGGATTTTTATGGTGCCCTATTTAATGTGAATGTGGCCGTCTCTAAAGCATAACCCCAAAATAATAGCGGTAAATCGGTAAGAGACATCATAGATCGCACCATATCTAGTAAAGTACGATTACGATGTTCGGACACACCATTACGCTGTGGTGTTCCGGGTGGCGTGAGTTGCGAAACTATTCCGCATTGTTTCAAATGTAGATCAAACTCGTAACTCAAATATTCTCCTCCACAATCAGATCGTAGAAACTTTATTTTCTTGTTACGATGATTTTCAACTTCACTCTAAAATTCCTTGAACTTTTCAAATGTTTCAGACTTATGCTTCATTAAGTAGATATACCCATATCTGCTTAAATCATCTGTGAAGGTGAGAAAATAACGATATCCGCCACGAGCTTCAACATTCATTGGACCACATACATCTGTATGTATGATTTCTAACAAATCTGTTGCTCTCTCCATAGTAATCGGTGAACGGCGTTTTAGTCATCTTGCCCATGAGGCACGGTTCATAAGTACCAAGTGATTCATAATCAAGTGGTTCCAAAAGTCCATCAAGATGGAGTTTCTTCATGCGTTTACACCTTTATGACCTAAACGACGATTGCCACAAATAAGTTGCACTATCATTATCAACTCTGCATCTTTTGGCTTCAACATTATGAATATGTGTATCACTACAATCGAGATTCATAAAAAATAGACCACTCTTTAAGGGTGCATGACCATAAAAGATATTACTCATATAAATAGAACAACCATTATTCTCTCGATTTAAATGAATAACCGTCTCGCATCAAACAAGATCCAGATATAATGTTCATGCTCAACGCGGCACCAAATAACAATTATTCAGTCTAAAACTAATCCGAAGGTAGATGTAGAGGTAGCGTGCGATCATGATCACATCGACTTTGGAACCATTTCCCACGCGCATCGTCACCTTGTCCTTGGCGGTGTTAAGCAATCCGTGGTCCCCTGTTTGAGTTGCAAATATTAGCAATGAACCAATATCAAATACCAGTGCTCTGCAAGCTCTAGTAAGGTACACATCAATAACATGTATATTACATATACCTTTGTTCACCTTGCCATCCTTCTTATCCGCCAAATACTTGGGGCAGTTCCGCTTCCAGTGACCAGCTTGCTTGCAGTAGAAGCACTCAGTTTCAGGCTTAGATCCAGACTTGGATTTCTTCTCCTGAGCATCAACTTGCTTGCCGTTCTTCTTGAAGTTCCCCTTCTTCTTCCCTTTGCCCTTTTTCTTGAAACTAGTGGTCTTGTTGACCATCAACACTTGATGCTCCTTCTTGATTTCTACCTCCGCAGCCTTTAGCATTGCGAAGACCTCGGGAATTGTCTTTTCCATCCCTTGCATATTATAGTTCATCACGAAGCTCTTGTAGCTTGGTGGCGTGATTGGAGAATTACATCAATGACGCTATCATCCTAAGATTAACTCCCGGTTGAATCAAGTGATTATCATACCCGGACATTTTGAGTATATGCTCACCGACGAACTATTCTCCTCCATCTTGCAGCTATAGAACTTATTGGAGACTTCATATCTCTCAATCCGGGCATTTGCTTGAAATATTAACTTCAACTCTGGAACATCTCATATGCTCCATGACGTTCAAAACATCGTTGAAGACCGGTTCTAAGCCGTAAAGCATGGCACATGAACTATTGAGTAGTCATCGACTTTGCTCGCGAGACGTTCATAACATTTGGCGTTGCTCTGCGGCGAACTTCGCACCCAAATGCTTCGGGATTTAATTCTTCTATGCAAGAATGAGGATAATCCTCAAATTCTGGACCCAATCCGTGTAATTGCTACCATCATCTTTCAACTTTGCTTTCTCAAGGAACGATTAAAATTCAACGGAACAACGACCGAGCCATCTATCTACAACAAATATAGACAAGCAAAATACTATCGGTACTAAGTTCATGATAAATTTAAGTTCAATTAATCATATTACTTAAGAACTCCCACTTAGATAGACATCTCTCTAGTCATCTAAGTGATCACGTGATCCAAATCAACTAAACCATGTCCGATCATCACGTGAGATGGAGTAGTTTTCAATGGTGAACATCACTATGTTGATCATATCTACTATATGATTCACGCTCGACCTTTCAGTCTCCATGTTCCGAGGCCATATCTGCATATGCTAGGCTCGTCAAGTTTAACCTGAGTATTCCGCGTGTGCAAAAACTGGCTTGCACCCGTTGTAGATGGACGTAGAGCTTATCACACCCGATCATCACGTGGTGTCTGGGCACCACAAACTTTGGCAATGGTGCATACTCAGGGAGAACTTGATAATTAGTGAGAGATCATCTTAAAATGCTACCGTCAATCAAAGCAAGATAAGATGCATAAAGGATAAACATCACATGTAATCAATATAAGTGATATGATATGGCCATCATCATCTTGTGCTTGTGATCTCCATCTCCGAAGCACCGTCATGATCACCATCGTCACCAGCGCGACACCTTGATCTCCATTGTAGCATCGTTGTTGTCTCGCCAACTATTGCTTCTACAACTATCGCTACCGCTTAGTGATAAAGTAAAGCAATTACAGGGCGATTGCATTTCATACAATAAAGCGACAACCATATGGCTCCTACCTGTTGCCAATAACTCGGTTACAAAACATGATCATCTCATACAATAAAATATAGCACCACGTCTTGACCATATCACATCACAACATGCCCTGCAAAAACAAGTTAGACGTCCTCTACTTTGTTGTTGCAAATTTTACGTGGCTGCTACGGGCTGAGCAAGAACCGTTCTTACCTACGCATCAAAACCACAACGATAATTTGTCAAGTTAGTGCTATTTTAACCTTCTCAAGGACCGGACGTAGCCACACTCGGTTCAACTAAAGTTGGAGAAACTGACACCCGCCAGCCACCTGTGTGCAAAGCACGTCGGTAGAACCAGTCTCGCGTAAGCATAGCGTAATGTCGGTCCGGCCGCTTCATCCAACAATACCGCCAACCAAAGTATGACATCTTTGGTAAGCGGTATGACTTATATCGCCAACAACTCACTTGTGTTCTACTCGTGCATATAACATCAACGCATAAAACCTAGGCTCGGATGCCCTTTGTTGGGGAGCGTAGTAATTTCAAAAATTTCCTACGCACACGCAAGATCATGGTGATGCATAGCAACGAGAGGAGAGTGTTGTCCACGTACCCTCGTGAGACGAAAGCGAAGCGTTATATCAACGCGGTTGATGTAGTCGTCGTCTTCACGGCCCGACCGATTAAGCATCAAACTCGTCACCTTGAGTTCTAGCACACGTTCATTTCGATGGCGATCCCGGACTCCGATCCAAAGAAAGTGTCGGGGATGAGTTCCACGACCGACGGCGTGGTGACGATGATGATGTTCTATCGACACAGGGGCTTCGCCTAAGCACCGCTCTGATATGACCGAGGTGGAATATGGTGGAGGGGGCAACGCCTGCGGCTAAGAACGATCACGAAGATCAACTTGTGTGTCTATGGGGTGCCCCGCCTCCGTATATAAAGGAGGGAGGAGGAGGGGCAGCCAAGGTGCCCCCGCCTCCAGATATAAAGGAGGGAGGAGGAGGGGCAGCCAAGGGAGAGAGGGCGCCCTAGGGGGGACAATCCTACTCCAAGTAGGTTTGGCCCCCCTTTCCTATTAGGAGTAGGAGAGGGAAGGAAGAGAGGGGAAGGAAGAAGGAAAGGGGGGTCGACCCCCTCCCAATTCGGATTGGGCTTGGGGGGGGGGCGCCCCCTCCTTTGCTCCTTCTCCTTCCTTTCCACTAAGGCCCAATAAGGCCCATATACCTACCGAGGGGTTCCAGTAGCCTCCCGGAGCTCCGGTATAGTCCCAATCTCACCCGAAGCCTTTCAGGTGTCCAAATATAGTCGTCCAATATATCAATATTTATGTCTCGACCATTTCGAGACTCCTCGTCATGTCCGTGATCACATCCGGGACTACGAACAACCTTCGGTACATCAAAACTCATAAACTCATAATATAACTGTCATCGTAACGTTAAGCGTGAGGACCCTACGGGTTCGAGAACTATGTAGACATGACCTAGAACTGTTTCCGGTCAATAACCAATAGCGGAACCTGGATGCTCATATTGGCTCCTACATATTCTCGAAGATCTTTATCGGTCGAACCGCATAACAACATCGTTGTTCCCTTTGTCATCGATATGTTATTTGCGAGATTCGATCGTCGGTATCTCAATACCTAGTTCAATCTCGTTACGGCAAGTCTCTTTACTCGTTACATAATGCATCATTCCGTAACTAACTCATTAGCTACATTGCTTGCAAGGCTTATAGTGTTGTGCATTACCGAGAGGGCCCAGAGATACCTCTCCGACAATCGGAGTGACAAACCCTAATCTCGAAATCGTCAACTCAACAAGTACCTTTGGAGACACTGAGAGCACCTTTATAATCACCCGATTCGTTGTGACGTTTGGTAGCACACAAAGTGTTCCTCCGTGGCAGGAGTTACATAATCTCATAGTCATAGGAACATGTATAAGTCATGAAGAAAGCAATAGCAACATACTAAGCGATCAAGTGCTAAGCTAACGGAATGGGTCGGTCAATCACATCATTCTCCTAATAATGTGATCCCGTTAATCAAATGACAACTCATGTCTATGGTTAGGAAACTTAACCATCTTTGATTTACGAGCTAGTCAAGTAGAGGCATACTAGTGACACTATATTTGTCTATGTATTCACACATGTATCATGTTTCCGGGTAATACAATTCTAGCATGAATAATAAACATTTATCATGATATGAGGAAATAAATAATAACTTTATTATTGCCTCTAGGGCATATTTCCTTCAAGGTTCTCAAGGACTATAGTTACAACGAACTGAAACAAACAAAGGAAAGAGGACCGTATCTAATTGGTTTGTTAAGAGAGAAAGAAAAGGAGATCAAAGAACATAATTCAAAGATCAGAGAGCTTAGCAAAGGCTTTGCAGACTATATGTATCAAGTCAAAAACACTTTTGACGGGATTTATCGCATAGCTAAAAACAGTGTATGCTCAACCAATTCTACAAACGACAATGACCTTGGCAAAACTGCTGCTTTGTTTCAACACAACAAATTTGTCGATGTGCAGAATGAACTTGCTCATCTTGATCAATTGATGACTCTATGCAGCTGATTTGAAACACAGGGTTTTTATCTGTTTTAAAGAGAGTGTACTTCCATAGCCTATGTATCTTTGAAAAATGCGGATGCTACCCGCTACAACAGCCTGCTTTAAGTGGGAACCGATCCTCTAACATCACGAAGGGATGTCACGAAGCTACAGTACAATTTCAGTGCAAAACGAAGAAGGGATGTCACGTGCACTGTAGCAAAGACACTGTGCATAATTACTGTTCATAGAAAATAAAATCCGAAATTAATTTTATTGCATCATAATTTTGTTTGTATGTAATTTTTATAAATGTATATAATAGATTTGTAATTTGCAAATTAATTCATGTCATTTTAGGCTTAATCATATGAATGTGAAGAAGGGATGTTAGGGTACTGTAGCTTCTCTAACATCCCTTCGTGATGTTAGAGGATCTCGTTCCGCTTTAAGTGACCAGCAATAAATGCAACGATTTAAGTGCCAATTATTCACGCGCCTCTCTTCTCCCGTTCATGAACTTTGAACTATACACTACCCATCTATATATCCATGTATTTGTTACTACAGTGATGGCACAGGTAAATTAAACCATCTGTTGAGTTCTCCACTCCATGCTATGTTAGATCCATGTGATATATCTATGCCAACTGCGTTCGCTCCTTGTTGTTTAACGCAAATATTTTATTATGTTCGGGTGACAAGCTTTGTGCTTTTGTGGCCAATATAGATAAGAAATTCCCATTTATATTGCTCTGTATATGATCGTTAATTAATATACACTATTTGTAATACAATCCACATTCCATTAACTTCCATCTACATCTCCTACTTACTCACTACTATAGTTGGCCATCCCTTGGGCCGGGCCAGGCTTTGGACTGGGCCAACCAAAGCCTGACGCAAAAAATCCAGGCTCAGATGTCGTGCCGGGCCAACCAAAGCCCGATGCAAAAAACCCAAGCCCGAGCTCGGCCTGGCCCGGCTATCGGGTCCGAGCCCGGCCCATCACACTAAAAGCCCGTCGGGCCTCGGGCCATAGGCCGGGTGTAACACCCGGATGATTAGGGAACAGTAATCACCCCGGTTATGTTAATTAACCTCTCTTTGATTCAAACCCGTCCTAAAACAAAAATCAAAACTAGAACAAACGATAAAAAGTTTCGAAAACAAATTCTAAAATGTTCGGGGGTTGTCTAAAATAGCTAACCTAATATTGGTGGGGTGCACTAATTTTTATAAAATGCTCTGGCATTTTAAATAAACTAAAAACAGAAAAAGAAAAATAATAAAAGAGAAAACAAAATAAAAGCAGAGGAAGACCCCTGCCCACCAAATTTCCCCCCACCACTCTGGCCCCTCCCCACCGCCCATTCCCCTTCCTCTGGGCGGCCCATCGCCCAGCCCCCAACCGCCTAACCCCTCCCCACCCCATGCAAACCCTAGCCGCCTCCTCATTCCCCACGCGCCCCCTCCTCCTCGCCCGATCTGGATCGGGCGGTGGCTCCCGACCGAGCCACCCCCGCCCTGCCCCACCTCGCCCCCCGCCCCCCCCCCGTCGCCCCAACCCCTCCTCCTCCTCGCCAACCGCCGGAGCCTCCCTCCTCCTCCGTCGCTAGCGCGGGCACTGCACCATGGGTCGGCCCTCTCCCGTCGTCATGGCCTTCCTCGACCTTCCCATGGGTCATCCCATCCTCCACCGAGCCCGCCGCCTAGACCTGCAGTGCTCGGTGGCTCGCCCAACCCCGGTTCCCTCTCTCCCCTCACGACGACGGCCAAGCCACCATGACCACCCCCTCTCCTCTCTCTCCTGTTCGACGCCAGTGGCCCTGCCATGCCCCCTCACCGGCCGCCCGCTGCCACGCCTCAACCCACGTTCCTCTCCTTCCCCTCACGGATCCGGCCGTTCGAGGTCTCGACCGCCTGCCATCGCATGGCCTCTCTCCCTTCCTTCACTCCGTCGGCGACATCTCGGCGCCCTATCGGCGCCCAACCCTCGACCGAACCCCAGCAAGGCTCGGCCAACCCGTGAAACGCCTCTCTGGCCCGCTTGTCGCCCGATTCGCCTCGCCGGCGCGTGGCCGTCCGTCCGTCGTCATGGTCAGCACGTTCTGACCTCCGACCGCCGTGTTGAGCCTCGGCCGCCCGACCCCGATTGACCTCGGGCGTGGGCGCCAACCGTGTCCCCTCATGGGCGCCCGAACGGCATCGCCAGATACCAAGATGCCCGATTGGCCTTGGGCGATGACATGGGCCCCACCCCCAAAAGAACGTTTTAATTATAACAGGGATAAAAATAAAATAAAAATGAATTAAAACTAATTAACTAATTAACTAATTAATTAATTAATTAATTAAGTAATTAATCTAATTAATTACGAATTAATTAACCTAATCATTAATTAACTTAATTAAGTAATGTTAATTAAATCGATTAGGGTAATTAGTCATTAGTGGATGACATGCGGGACCCACTGTCGGGGTTGACTCACCAACCCTGTTGATGATAACGTCGGCATGACATCATCTTGATGTCATAAATGCATTTTCGAAATTAATTAAATAATTAATTAAATTCGTAAATTAATAAAATCTTTTAAAATCATATCTTTTAATCCGTAATCCGGATTAAAATAATTTCAACATGAAAGTTGCTCGAGCAACGAGAGACGAATCCGGATAAGCGGTCTCGTCACCACACACCCCTAACCTATCGAACCTGCAATCTTTCCTCTCCGGTTCATCTGTCGACAGACGTCCGGGCAAGGAAAACTTCCGGATGTTTTCCCCTAAACCATACCCCCATACCACGTTAGGGCACGCCTAGCATCGCTTCTTGGCATGTCATGCATCGTTATGCATCTGTTACCTTGTATTCATTGTTTCTTCCCTCTCTTCTCTCCGGTAGACTACGAGACCGACGCCGCGGTGGCCGGTTCGACTACGGTGTTGTGACCCTCTCTCTTGCGAGCAACCAGCAAGCCCCCTTGATCACGGATATCGCCTACTCTTATCTACACTTGCATTAGAGTAGCATAGCATGTTACTTTTTGAGATACTCCTATATTCTTTGCATAGCTTTGTCCTTGTAACTTTTGTTGTTACCTTACCGCAATCCTATATGCTTAGTATAGGATGCTAGTACTTTCATCTGTGGCCCTACTTTCTTGTCCGTCTGCGTGCTATACTATCGGGCCGTGATCACTCGGGAGTTGATCACGGTATATACTATATACTTATACATGATACATGCGAGACTAAAGTCGGTTGGTGATGGAGCACCCGAGTGGATCTTTGAGGCGGAGCGGCAGGCGAGTTGAGACCGCCTAGGAGAGAGGTGGGCTGGCCTGTTCGGCGTTCGCGGTTACTTAACACGCTTAACGAGGTCTTGGTATTTGATCTGGGTTGGCTCTGAGCTTATCGCACTAACCATCTCGCGGGAGTAGTTATGGGTATCCGGCGTCGTGGTATCGGGCAAATGCCAGACGTCGTGACGGAGGCGGCGCGTGCGGATTGGACCGGAATGCTCTTTGGGCTAGGTCTGCTTCCGGCAGCGTCACGCGTCTTGAGTGTGCTTTCAGGCGATGGGCCCGGACCCTGCGCAGGTTTAGACCGGCGTGTTGGCCTCTCTGTTGTGCCTAGGTGGGGCTGCGGCGTGTTGATCTTCTGTGGCGGGCATGACCGGAAAGTGTGTCCTACCAAATGGGATCAAGCGTCTTTGGGTAAGATGGTGCACCCTGCAGTGAAGTTAATCTATTCGGATAGCCGTGATCTTGATAAATAGGGCGACTTGGAGTTGTACCTTGAGCTTATGACAACTAGAACCGGATACTTGATAAAACACACCCTTCCAAGTGCGGATATAACGGTGGTCGCTCTCGCTCGGGGTTATGAGCGAGGGATCGCGGGTAGGATTTTTGCTATATGATGTTACTTGAGGACTTGGTTTGTCCTCTTCTACTGTTGCAAGACAGTGTCCGAAAGCGTAGTCTTCGTTAAGACTAGCTATCTCCCTCTTATTACGGCTTTCTGCAAGATGCAGTCCTTGATATGGCCTTTACACATATATCCATGCATATGTAGTGTAGCTCCTTGCTTGTGAGTACTTTGGATGAGTACTCACGGTTGCCTGTTCCCCTTTTCCCCTATCTCTACTCGATTGCTGCAACAGACGATGGAGCCCCGGGCGACGCCACCGCCTCGGCGACTACTACTGCAGGCGCCTACTACTACGTGCAGCCCGCCGACGGCGACCAGAGTGACCTAGGAGGATCCTGTGGCGGAGGCTGCTCCTCTTCGATCTGATCCCGGTTTGTGCTAGCCATCTTATGGCACCTTGATTAACTTATGTACGTACTCGGATATTGTTGCTTCCGGCGACTTCGTCTATGATCGAGCACTTGTATTCGAGCCCTCGAGGCCCCTGGCTTGTATGATGATGCTTGTATGACTTATTTTATTGTAGAGTTGTGTTGTGATATCTTCCCGTGAGTCCTTGATCTTGATCGTACACATTTGCGTGCATGCTTAGTGTACGATTGAATCGAGGGCGTCACACCGGGCCTCTTCCTTAAACGGCGAAAACAACGGGCCCGGGCCCGCCCCCGCCAGTGCTTCGGGCTCAAAACCTAGGCCCGAGCCCAGCCCGTGGACAAGGTCAGCCCGGGCCGGGTCGGGCTTTTTCAGCCCGAGTCGGGTCAGGCCGACCGGGCCGGGCTGCCCATGGCCAGGACTACTCACTACCATCATCGCTTCTAATTCGCTTCTTGCGCCATTGGCGCAACCAGGTCATCTAGTATTAATAAAAAAGCCTCATGGCTCCCACCCCATCCAAGTAGGATCGTCTTGATGACACTAAAGATTGTTGTATTTTGATCATGTGAATAGAAGGCTCTCGGCTAGAAGGATTTTCTTACAGTCAACTTACTTGGCAGGGTGGTGCTAGTGGAGTAAAGTTGTTTGATATGTGGTTGTGATGTTTTGTTTTTTCAATTGCCGTAATGTAGTGATTCGGTGGTTCGTTTCTATTTGTGGTTTCTCCTATACTTTGGTAGTTTGTTCTTCCCTGATTGTTTGACGATGAAGCAATGATTTCTAGAGTCTATCTTGCCATGCATGTATCTTCGTTACAATGTGTTAGACGATCTAAGACTTTGATGTTGATTTAGGTGACACATGCACTCTTTAGAATATTAGGTCAATGTTGATTTAGGTTACACATGCAGTCTTTAGGATATTAGGTTAATCCAGCTCGTGAAGGTTTGGATTTTTGTGGATTTTGTGATTGGAGACATGGAAATACAGTGAAGATGTGTTTTTCGTAATCAAGCTATAGTGGTACCTAGGTATAATGAATTTTTTTTGTTCCACTTGGTAATTGTAATTTATTACATTAGGTTTTACTATTAAGATTTTTTTTATCCCTTTTGTATAACACACAAGTAGTAAACTTTGAAGAGCATTGAAACAATCAAAAAATAGAATTTTTAATGTCCTACTTGCATTAAGAAGAAATATCGACATTCGGAATTTATTAGGCTTTACATGCATGGAATAGAAACCTCAAAGTTTCAAAGAACCCACAAAAGATCACAAGTTCATACTATTTTTTACTAACTCTCCTTTTCTTGCTGAGAATCAAGAGATTAACTTCTGCAAATGGCCATACGATAAACAATAACTCAAGAAGGAACCTTACTCCCTCTGTCCTCAAATAAGTTGACGTCTGGCATTCCAAATTTGTCTACCAAAAAGTAGACTTCTATCTTCTCAATGCACTTTAAAATAGAAAAAAAGCTTCTCTGGCATCACATAGGAATCAAGCCCAATAACATTCAACATATGGTCTCCTCATTTTCTGCATGCATAGCTCACTAGAGGTGGGGAAATGAAAGAGGAGAGAGATAGTGGCTTGCACCTTCCCAATGTATTTTCTACTCCGCTCCATAATTTGTCTTAAAGTTTCTATATGCCCACTTATTTGAGGATGGAGGGAGTATTGCTTTCCTGGTAAGGATGGATAAGTATTAGGCATGTAATAATTAATATATCTAATGCTTGTCACCTAGGAAAAAAATCTGATGTGGCAAACTATTTAATGAAAATCGGGCCAGAGAAAATCGCGGGAGGGGGATCAGGCCTATGAGGGGGTAGAGGGTTTGATCAAGAGTCAGTTTGCTAGAAGACTTCCGATAATGTGGTCTAGTGGAAATTGGGTGTTGTAGATTTGAGTTGGGATGTAATGCGTTTACGAGTTGTTCCAAAACACGTGTATAATTATGTAATGGTGTAACTAGTGCGAAGCTTAGTTAGGGCCAACATAGGCAATGGCCCCCAGGTCATTTTTTTTCTTCAGATTTACACTTAATACTCATCACTATGCAGGGCAGGTTTGACATAATACCTTAGAGTTGGCCCCCTCATCTCTCTTTTTTGTGAATATGCATGGTGCATATCATTCCATTGATAGGGGAAAGAAAATACAAGGGTGCAACCCTAGGCCATGTACACAAGGAAAGGCATGGACGAGGGCTGATGAGCAGCAGAAGAAGGGTTGCTCAGCCCTAGTTACAAGAGATCATGTTGTAGGCAAAATCTTGTCTAGTCCTTTGGCATCCGCCTTGGCCCAGGCACGCATGTCCTCCTTGATGTGGTCCATGATGTGTACGTGTGAGGGGCTTGCATTGTCGAAGATACATGCGTTCTGGTGCTTCCAAATCGTCTAGGCCGAGAGGGTGACGAGGGATGTTGCACCCTTGCGTAGACTTGGAGGTAGGGCCATGGTGCAAGTGCTCCACCATTCGTAGAAGACGGTGTTACCATCCGGGGGAGCTATGGTGGGGCGCCACCAAGCAAGGACCTCGTGCCAAGTGATGCGGGAGACGATGCATCCCCAGAGAAGGTGCTCCATTGTCTTGTGCTCCTGGTCACAAAAAAGGCACGCCGGGATGTGCGGTAGGCCATGGCGAGCGAGGCCCCTCATCTCTCTCCAAGACTAATTTAGCCCCCTCTTAATTCTTGCTAAATCTTGGCCATTAAGTCTAAGTGTAATACGACAGGTAAAAATTATCGAAGAAAACGCTTCCGATCACATCGGCTCACGAAACCGTTACATGCGTTTGTTTTGGGCTGGGCTGGTTTCCGCTCCCCGTAATCAGATACGACAATTCACGTGAGCGAAACCGGCCGTCCCCTCCGGTTTGGAATAACAGTGAGGGTTCCTTCTTTTCTGTTCTCGGTCCGATACTCCCTCCATCAATCCTATGCTGAACCAAACAAATCACGTAATCACCGAAGCCCCCGGCGGAGGCGGTGCATCCTGATAGCATAAGCGAATACATTACCTGTCCTGAACCAAATGCGTAGTATGTATTTTTTGATCTTATTGGAGAAATTGTCATCCTGTTTTTTATACCTCCTTGGTCCGATGTCATTTGTTTGGTTATGCAATGATATGAGATCATTCAGATTTTTTTTTGACACGTAGGTGGATTGGCTTGTGCTTTTCGTGGGGTGAGCACTGATTGGAGCAGTGCGTCTCGGCATCATCCACATTGGTTGGAATTATTGGCCTGCGGCACTGCGCAATATGAGCAGAAGAAAGTTGAGAAAACGCTAACAAATACTAGTATGAGAAGAATAAGAAAGCTTGCCTGATTACAGATGTAACAACTGAAGGAAAACGTGATTACAATCAGCTGTACTACAAATTAAAGATGAAAAGGAAAGGTGCTAATGTGCCATTAGTGGCATAGATGCACATGCAAATCATTGGTCACAGACTCCATCAGTGTGGCAGTATTATATTCACATCAGATTATGGGAACAGTTTGTGGTTAGCGTCACGTTGGACACCGTCTGAAACACTGCCGGAAATGACCAGCACACAAATACGGAAGCAAAACGTAGAGATCAAGCGAACCATATCACTGCTACAAAAGCCGTCCATGACCCCGGAATAAATACATGCGTCCAGCGTGAGCTAGCCCGCCCCCACACCACCCCGGAGTAAAGCCGCGCCATGCATAGCTGGTGGTTTTGCTGTTTCTGCACCGCTCTACTACTTCCACAGCCCCACCTGCCACCGCCACCGAATTGAATTCCTCCTGGCTTCCAGCCAACAGATGGATAGCAGGAATCAAACAAATGCCAATCAGCCAGAGAAAAGAATGACCCGAGAGAAAACGTTGCCGTCTCGCCGAGATTAGATTAATCTCAGCAACCAAAAAAGCGGGCGTTCACACTAACTGATCGGCATGCCGCCGGCGGGGCATGTGTACTACTACCACTGATGTACTAGTACGTACCATATGTTTTCTCGGGTCATTCTTATCTAATGCCATGTGTACTATTGTGCCAGTTCGATAGAAAACTGAAAAGAGAAAAGGCACTATCATTCTAACATAATCACTTGTTTAGCAAGTTGATGTAGCATATAGTGCCACTAAGCGTTGTGCTGATGCTGAAAGCAAAAAATACCTTTTTTCTTTACACGGATGCTGATAGCAACATGCGTGGAGCGCAGCGCCTACACAATCTAGCGAGAAGCGGGGGAGCCGTCAGAGGCCACCGAAGCGTCGCTGTCGGCCGGGGCCCACGCGGCAGAAATAATGTGACGAAAGCGAGCGAGCGGTTTCATTATACGATACGAGCACGGGGGGAATTGGATGGGAATGGAAAAGGGGCCGCAGAAAAAGGAGCGAGATTTTTGTTTCCGCGCTGCCAGGTGGCCTCATTTAATCCTCCCCCCTCCCCTCCCCTCCAGTGTGCGTTCGTAGCCCATCATGCATAGTTGTGTCCTCGTTGTGGTGTAGCTATCCGATCCTGTGCCGGGGCGGACACGCGCAGAGCTCAGCTAGCGGCAGCAGTGCAGCGCAGCGCCATCGCCGTCGATGGAGAGCAGGCATCCGAGCTCAGTGCTTCTCTTGCTGGTGGTGCTGGCGGCGCCGCTCGTGGCGGCGTCCGCTGGCCCCTCGTCGCCGGCGGCGTTCCTGGAGGACGACGTGGTCCTCGGCGCCGTGGCGAGGCTGGGCAAGGGCGCCAACGCCAGCGGGCGGGGCGGCCCGAGCTGCGACGTGGACGTCGACATCTCCGCCGTCGTCGGCGGGTCGTCGCGCGAGCGCGGCTCGTCCGGGTGGAAGGAGGAGATCGCGGGGCTGGCGGGGCGGCCGGAGATGGCGGCGTGGCTGCGGCGGGTGCGGCGCCGGATCCACGAGCGGCCCGAGCTGGCGTACGAGGAGGTGGAGACGAGCCGGCTGGTCCGCGAGGAGCTGGACGGCATGGGCGTCGGCTTCCGGTACCCGCTCGCGCGCACCGGCGTCGTCGCCACCATCGGCACCGGCCGCCCGCCCGTCGTCGCGCTCCGGGCCGACATGGACGCGCTGCCCATCCAGGTGCGTACAAGTAACTGCAGCTGCCGCCGTTGCTACGTGAACAGACACGTGTTCTTATCTCGCGCGCGTGCGCCTTTGCAGCTTCTGACAGTCAATCACAAACGATCGGCCCCAGCGTGCCACCGCTAGATTTCTCATCGCTATTACTACTGCATACTCCGTTTGTTTGCTGTTCAAGCTGTTTATCTTTTGGAATTTGGGAGCGATAGCCTGTGGCCACTTGGTTAATGGGGTGAGAATAGATGCACCACCAATGCATTGTCATTCCCCCCTAAAAAAATGACTAGTTTTCTTCAGGTTCGGGCCTTCTTTCACCATTTAACTCATATTTTTAACTTGTGGTTGCTGGGTGAATGATTGCACTAAGATAGAAGAGAAACAACAAAACAGAAAGGAGTGGCCTCTGCAGCAACACGCCGCCGGTAGGACGTCGCGCGCGAGCAGTCTCGATCGATCCATCGATCGAGTTCATCACAAGCGTCTGCTTGTTTCATCAGAAATCAGAAAGATGACAAATCGTTTTTATTTTTATTTTTTCTCCTCGTTCCGGTGCCCGAAACGGCACCCGCCGTTGGTGAAACCCCGGACGCGCAGATCCCGGTTGCCATGCGAAACCCCCGTCTTTCTGAGTGCCTAGAACGGGCAGTTTTTTTCACGCCTGAAAGCCAGAGACTTTTCTCCTGCTTTTCATCGCCTTTTGTCTCTCTCTCTCTCCATCGTTGGAATCCCCTGTTGTTCTGGTTCGACTCCAACAAAACTTGCTTCGTTTGACACGTTGTTTGATTGCAGGAGGCGGTGGAGTGGGAGCACAAGAGCAAGAACCCCGGGAAGATGCACGCGTGCGGCCACGACGCGCACGTCGCCATGCTGCTCGGCGCCGCCAGCATCCTCAAGGCCCGCGAGCGCCACCTCAAGGTAACCCACCTCTCAACTCATTTCTCATCAGTGCCTGCTAGCTAGCACACTGATCTTCACCTTTGAGTGAGTGGCTGTCGATCGTCTCTATAGCTGTCTGTAGCCATGTAGCCAGCCGCTCCTCCCGTCTGCCCGCACGCCACCATTGTCGTGCAAGGGACTCTGGCCATGTCTCTCTGCTATACCGGCTACCTATGCTAGCTGCGAGCTAGCTGTGCTGATGTGATTTTTGCAATGCCTGCGTTTTGGGCGTACTAGATTTCTCTGCGAGAGAAGACGGAAAAAGGTGCAGGCTTAGCTGAAATCATATCATAAGACCGTCGTGAGCCATGCACGCGGCCGCCCGGCCGGCGTAAAGTGCTAAAGCTGTCGTGGCGGCATCATCATGTTGATGGTAGCGTCAGGACATGAGCCGTCTGGGACAAACATTCCAAGACCCTCTGCTTTACTCGAGCTTCCTCTTCACGTGTGTCCTCGCTACTGATTAGCAACTACTACTCGTACAGTAGGATTTTTTTTTAAGAATCATTAGCAACTACTACTAGTACAGTGGGATTTTTTATAGAATAATTAGCAACTAGGATTTGTAAGCGTTTAAGACGTGATCGCCGCCGTCTAGTCCGGAAAAAGTCGCCGTGGTTGGTGCGGATATATGCTCGCGGTCATTCATCCGTCTCGTTGCGCCAAGGACAGAATTTGTTCGGCTTAATTAACTCCATTTTCTCAATGCAATGCGATGCTGGTGGTACAACATTCCTTCAGTTTGGTTCACTGCTTTCGAGAGGTGGATCGGATGCCCCGTGTTCGACGGAATGCTTGCTCATTATATATTACTCCTGCCAAGGTTATACTATGATTATAAAGGTTTCTGAGCAATAATTCAGAAAAGATTGTAATCATCTTTTTGTACTGTAAAAAAGGTCATCAACTTTTCTGAATCATTGTAAATTCCCCACACAGAAATGAATTATTGTCAATTACCATTACTTCAGCAGTGACTGTAATCGAAGGGTTTTAAGTCTGTGGGCACATGTGGTCATGTCGATGTCAAATTTGTGTCGCCGTCCTCATCAAACCTGTCCTTATTACACCAGCTGCTGCTACTCTGTAAACATGTGACAACCACGACCTGCAGTTAACATAGGGACCAAGTTAACAATGTATTTTATCTTCAGAAGGAAAAAACATACTACTGAAATTCAGAAATGCAGTCAAATGAGAAACTTAAAATTGTACTCCATCGCACTTGGTAATGTACAGGGCACGGTGAAGCTGCTGTTCCAGCCGGCGGAGGAGTCCGGCGCGGGCGCGAAGCGGATGATCGAGGACGGCGCGCTGGAGGGCGTGGAGGCCATCTTCGCCGTCCACGTGTCGCACCAGCACCCGACCTCCGTGGTCGGCTCCCGGACGGGGCCGCTGCTCGCCGGCTGCGGCTTCTTCAAGGCCCAGATACTCGCCCGCCGCGCCGGCGCCGACCCGGTCCTCGCCGCCTCGTCCACCATCATCAGCCTGCAGAGCCTCGTGTCCCGGGAGGCGGACCCGCTGGACTCGCAGGTGGTGTCCGTCGCCATGGTCAACGGCAGCTTCAGCCTCGGCGGCGACCCGGCGGCGCCGCTGGTGCTTGGCGGCACGTTCCGGGCCTTCTCGAACGCCAGCTTCTACACGCTGCGGCGGCGGATCGAGGAGGTGATGACGCTGCAGCCGCGGGTGCACGGCTGCGAGGCCTCCGTCGACTTCTTCGAGAACCAGAGCTTCTACCCGCCCACGGTGAACCACCCGCGCATGTACGCGCACGTCAAGGCGGTGGCGCGCACGCTGCTGGGCGACGGAGGGTACCGCGACGTGCCGCCGATGATGGGCGCCGAGGACTTCTCCTTCTACTCCCAGGCGGTGCCGGCCGGGTTCTACTACGTGGGCGTGCGCAACGAGACCCTGGGGTCCGTGCACACGGGCCACTCCCCCTACTTCATGATCGACGAGGACGTGCTCCCCACCGGCGCCGCCGTCCACGCCGCCATCGCTGAGAGGTACCTCGCCGGCGGCGCCGAGCAGCACTCCGACCCGCAGTTCGCCGGAACAGGAGCTGTGAACTCGTGATCGACCGACCGGGTCCGACTCTGTTGGAACTGATCGATCGACCGGCGTTGCAGCTGTGGGCTGAGATCGGCGAGGGCGCCGGGATCGACCACGTCTCGTGCGCGCGGAAACGTACTGTGGTGGTTTTTCGGCCGATCACACCGTGCTCTGGGCTGTTGTTTTTCTGCGTGCTCGTGTTGGCGCTGAAACTTGTTGATACGCGGTCTCGGTTTGGTTCCTGGGTTTTGTGGCCGTGACGCGACGGCGGGAAAACATGTACGTAACTTGGCCACCGTCTTTCGGCCCTGACACATGGAGATATCCTGGACCTGGAGATTGAGAAGTACTGCCAAATATGTGTATGTCTAAGGGCAATGTATGTCTACTTTCGACGGAGGAGTTAGGTAGCCTGATACGAATTACTTTCGTCTAGTTTTTATTCGTCACCTCCCACCACCATCATCAACTGATTTTTCTCCTTTCCATTAAAAAACCAGATCTTATTGAAGGAGATATCTTGTTTCGTGCTTACTTTGGCAGGTTGTGATTCATTCCAATCACGTAAATAAATAGGTAATTAAGAATTCAGAACTCGCACTATATATCTGAGATTACCTTCTTAAAATATAGGCGTAATATTTTTCTCGATAACCTTCCAAAACAAAATGAGATATTTCTAAATAACAAATCATTAATCCTGCACACTATGTCATTATTATTATCTTCACTATTAATTGACTATCACAAGTTTTCTAAACAACAAAAGAACATATCTTTTACTTGTGGGCGTAACCATCCGCGCGCCCCTACAGAGGACGCCGTGCGCGACACCAAGGAGGATGTCGCAGCCGGGCCTAACACTTGCGTGATACTCGAGAATGCCAAGGCGTACATCACGACGTCAAGGAAGGCCATGACGGAAGGCATGTCGTCATACCACCACGTACATGTGTTCGTGGACACGGTCATATCATATCTCTTGTCATTAATACACAGAGACACACATACTACATTCTCAAATCAAGTGTGTCCATTCAAATGTCAAGAAATTCGTTAAGGAAATGTGCCCTACAATACTTGGTAGTCGTCGTCATTCATAGCAGCCATTCATGCGAGGAAATCGAGCGTTGAATCAATTTGGAAATAAAATCACTTAATGTAATTAATTAACTAGACAGTTAATTATGTATGCAATTAATTAGGTCCATTCAAATAGAAATTATTTTTTGCACCCAATCAATTTTGAAACCAAGTCATTAATGTAATTAATGGTTTAGGTAGACACTTAATTATGCCTAAAGATAATTAGAAGTAGAGATTTTCTCCAATTAGGTGGGTAATTAGTCGATTTGGGTGGCAGTTAATCAGGCATGCAAAGAATTAGATAGGTTGTTAATTATTTGTGTAATTAATTAATTAAGCAAGTAGTTTATCGCGTTGAATCATTTTAAAAGCGCTCGTCGGCAAGGACAATCAACAGGCTCTCAGCGGCATGGTCGAGTACCACTTGCCAACATGGACAACAGACACCATGCACCCGCGACATGGACGACCTAGCGTTCACCAAGATGGATGACGACCATGCTCTGCAGGATGTCCATATGTTGACGGTTTCCAAAACGTTCGCGGATGAGTACAACACGACACTAGATTGGCGAGGTGGTTCATGCTATAGTTGAAAGGGAGAGTGCTCCATGAATAAGAAGAAAAAAGGAACTAAAGCGACCAAGTCGTCCATGGTGTTGGAGATGGAAAGAGTGTTCTAAAAATATAGAGCGAAACAAGAAAGAAAGAAAGAGTATTATAAAAAATAAATAGGAATGAGAATCAAAACTGGCGAGGAAGGAGGAAGAAGAAGAAGATGAGACGTCGCTAACAAACGCGTTGATGTTGGCGTAGACGAAATAGGTTGGCGAGGAGACTAGGAGTAGAAGATGTGGGGAAGGACGAGGAAGAGAAGAACATCAATTATCCCTTCTAGCAATGAATGGTATCTGGGCTGGAGGTGGAGCTTATTGGTGAGTAGGAATACATTCAGGTTGCCACTTACCTCCCATGTCAGTGTGCATTTGCAAAGTTGAATGGACCTTTGAGACTAATCTCTATAGTTATTTATTATTTTGTGTCAATAGTATGTGTTAGTTTAATCCACTTTATTATACAGCAAATATGAAAATTTTCATCTTTGTTGCAACGCATGACAAAGGTGAGGTGGGTGTCATTTGATTTTAAAGAAGGAGGCTCCAGCGAGAAATGTCCACTACGACGGGAAACCGAGTGAGAAAGGGAGGGTCCGAGAGAAAAAGGAGGCGATATGTTGTGGGGTGGGGTTTTGGTATTGGGCCCATGTGTTGGAAATAACATGGGGGATAGTCTGAACAACCGTATTTCTCCCCCATATGGTCTAAACTTGGGGGAGCCCGAAATGTCCATACGGTTGAATTTTGAAGAGCCTACTAAGCGTTCGTTTGATGTCCGAACACGTCCGGACTTTTGAGAACAAATGAGTTTTGACCTTCTGCACAACCTTAATCATTTGTTTAATTAATTTATATATGCATAGCCGTAGTAACGCATGGGCGTTCTGCTAGTAATGGTGGCATATGGATGCAAATGTCCCATGAAAAAAAGTAGTTTGAAGCACTTATATTTATTTCTTCTCCCCAATGCAAGCTACAACTAGTGGGCCTTATTAAAAAAAATCAAAAATAAAGACTCTAGTACACATGCATCTTTACTTTTTACTCCAACCTTTTTAGATTTTGAGACCGGACCACACTTGTTCTCTCCAAGCACCCGCCTCCTGTAGAGGACCCCGCTTCTCTATTGGAACCTACTTTACCTGATATCCTATCTTACATGACATACAAGGTATCACCGTGGGGCTATGCATTGTACATGCCCTAATGGTGGCATTTTCTTTTCTCAACCTTTTACGTCAATTTTGCTGTTGCAGCGACGCAGATCAACAATATGTTGGACCTGTGCAAGTATCGAGTTCTTCGCTAAGCAAAGACACCGATTCAGTTAATGCATGGTTAGGATCACCCGAGGTTACCAAGATCCGACGGCTCGCCTTGCTGACTTCTACCTTGCGCCATTTATCGTTACAGATACCTTTTGCATGTAACATTTCTTACCGTTGTCACTAGCTCTATAACTTGGTCATTCAATCACGATAGATAACTCTCAAACAGATCTTATAGCTAAAATTTCCGCTAGCATACTCAATTCTTGCACCTCCAGATAAAAACCCTAACAAGATCCCGATCTTTGGGCATTCTATCGAATAAAAAGCCCCGCAAAGAAAAGGAAAATAAGGATTTGGGGCCTAAGGGCATCTCCAAGGCCATCCCTCAAAGAACCTGCAAATGTTCGGACCGAGCTATCCAATTTGACTTTTGTCACGACCGGTCCCCGATAGGGGCCGAATCATCGCGCTTATTGTGTCACCCCACGGATCAATAGCTCACACACACGATCGGTGATGAAATACCAAGAATACATCACATATCATGGTATTACATTGTAGATCTAGTGCTTTACAATACACACCTGCTTTGCTCATGGGCTAGCTTAGTATACAATCATGCAAATGGAGATCATATTCTAGTGAAAGGATCGAGAAGAGGGTCTAGAGAGAGGGGGGTGATTAGACCCTTCACAAGTAAAAGTGGCAGCTTTCAGTTTCTTCAAGTTAAGGTTGAGTTTAGCAAATGTTAATGGGCACATAATACATTTTACACAAGCATAGAAAGAGTATGAGCAACAGAAAGAGTAAAGCATGCAAGTGCAAGAATATAAACGGATGGGATTGGAGTGTGCAACACATGTTAATGGGCACACAATACATTTTTACACAAGCATAGAAAGAGTATGAGCAGCTGAAAGAGTAAAGCATGCAAGTGCAAGAATGTAAAGTGATGAGATTGGAGTGTGCAAATGCAGTGGAGACGCGAAGAATATTTGGCATGGTTCCGATAGGTGGTGCTATCGTACATCCACGTTGATGGAGACTTCAACCCACAAAGGGTAACGGTTACGCAAGTCCACGGAGGGCTCCACCCATCAAGGGTCCACGAAGAAGCAACCTTGTCTATCCCACCATAGCCATCGTCCACGAAGGACTTGCCTCACTCGGGTAGATTTTCACGAAGTAGGCGATCTCCTTGCCCTTATAAACTTCTTGGTTCAACTCCACATCATGTCAGAGGCACCCAAGCGACACCTAACCAATCTGGGAGACACTACTCTCCAAAAGGTAATAGACAGTGTGTTGATGCACTCCTGGCTCTTGTGCTTCAAATGGTAGTCTCCCCAACACTCAACTCTCTCTTACAGATTTGGTTATGGTGGAAAAAGGATTTGAGTGGAAAGCAACTTGAGGAAGACTAGAAATCAAGGTTCAAATGGTAGGAATGGAATCTCTTGATCTCAACACATGAGTAGGTGGTTCTCTCTCAGAAAATGAATGATGAAAGTGCAGGCACGTTCTGATGGCTCTCCTCTATGAGGAAGAGGGGGTGGATGTATATAGCCTCCACACAAAATCCAACCGTTACACACTTTTGACCCATTTCGGTGGCACCGATCCGTGCAAAATATGAGCGCTAGGAATCTCGGTGGGACCGACAGAAACAACTTGGTGGGACCGATGTGCTAGGGCTTAGGGCAAACCTCATCTCGGTGGCGCCGATCGCATCATCTTGGTGGGACTGAAGTGAAGCAACAAGGCAACAAAGAATCAGTCAAACCATCTCGGTGAGACCGACTGCAACATCTCGGTGGGACCGAAGTGATTGCAACAAGTCACAGAGCGCTGGCAAGGCCATCTCGGTGGGACCGGGATCCATATTGGTGGAACCGAATTGTTAGGGTTTTGGCAGTGGCTAAGTCCGGATGAACACAGTGGCTCCGGATGGGAAATATCGGTTGGGTCGAGTTGGGAATTGGGTTTGGACATATTTGGATGGAGAAAGTGGTTGAGGATTTTGGAGAAATATCACTAAGCACTTGAGCAACAAGATCATTAAGCAACACATCATCCCCTTTAAATAGTATTGGCTTTCCTATGGACTCAATATGATATTGGATCACTTAAACAAAAATGTAGAGTCTTAGAGTTTTTGGCAATCCTTGTTCTTAGCATTTTGAAGGGGTTCCACATCCTCTTGTCCTTACCATGGCACTGTTGAAATTATTTGAAATATACTAGATAAAACTATTAGTCCAACAAAAGATATGTTGACATTAATTACCAAAAACACCCAGGGGGCACTTTGCTTTCATCTAGTCTTGTGTCGCCCATCCACTCACAGGCAAGAGTTGAGTATAGCGTCGTAACCATACTCCATAGTTTTCCTTCGATATGATAAACCTGCAACATGATACGTTGCAACCACAAGGATCAATACATTGAATGTATTGGCTAGCTTCCTCGGGATTGGCTTGGGAGAAGTAAACGTGCAAGGTGGTGTGGCTGATTTTCCTTTGGGCGAAGATAGGTTTTCCTACCTTTGTATAGTGGTCTACTCTAATAGTTGGACATATCGTATCACGAGGTAGCCTTGGACAGATCGTATCACGTAACCATCCAATATAAGCAGTTTGAGTATGTGGACTTCCGCCTCACACGGTTGCGCCAAGCCTTTCTCCAGAGACCCTGATACACACCAGTCCTCAGATATCAGCTCCACACTCCCCTTTGGTCCAACCCATTGCTTTTATTAAAATAGGTGATGAGATCAAACTAACAATTCTCGATGAGTTGCTCAAAAGTTATCCATAACCAGGGACACGGCTAATCATGATTAGTTTATACACTCTGCAGAGGTTTGTGTACTTTACCTGTGATTCCCCATCACACCTTCCTGCTACTAAACTTCATGTGAAGTACCTTGGTAGATCAAGATGAGACTTTTGGGAAGTAGTAGCCCTCTCGTAAAAGGCAGACCCAGTCCGGTTTCCCTACATGCAAATCTACATTTGCTTGATCACGCCTGAAGGGTTCCCAGAACTTACTTGGTCCAAACAGAGTCCATATTGTCTCACGATTACACATGGAAACTACTTAACTTTGAACTCGTACAATCCCTTTGATACAATTCCCCACCAAAGGCTACACTCCGATGACCCAAACAAAGCCAGTCCACCCAGATCAATTCATTAATTAAGTAGTAGTTAAGTAGTCAACTATAAGTAACCTTTAATGTGATCCCAATCCATGTTATAGCAGCTAAGCAACTATTTCGTTGGTTACAAGGTCAGGGTATAATGGACCTACATTCCTTCTACTGGGTCTTGTAAGCATAAAGTAAAATCCTATATGGGTTTCCTAGTTGAAAACAACTACAAGGCCATGAGCAGGGGTGCGTGGAAGCTATTTATCCATGTGCCAGAATCATGAGTTGGTTACGAGATTTTATGAGTTTCAATTCTATGTGCCAGAATCATGAGTTAGTTACGAGATTTTATCAATTTCAATTCTAGCTGACCCCAACTTGTTTGGGACCAAAGGATTTATCTTTGGGTAACCATCAATTTTATTGTCCTATACTCTACATGCCTAGTTATGTGTGTACTTGTTTTCGTCGGGAGGATTCTAGTGAAGTACATGCACTACACTTGATTGAAAATAAGTGAGTAGTTATGTTGTTGCTATCCTCACACAAGCAATTTCATTCTCTAATAGGTGTCAAACACCAGAAATAAATGGGAATCAACTAGTGCGCAATTTCAAGTTAAATGAGGTTCAGCCGATAGTGCACCATTATCTCTTACCAAGTTCTGCATGGTAATGCTTTTGGGCAATTCTAGCTTCTTGAAATGCTATTTTTGTGGCGAGTGATGCTCTCATTCAGCTATATAATCATTTTGTAGCTATAACCTCCTCCAATTTGCTTATTTCATGGTAGTAGTTTCACCTCGGTGTTCAGATAAAAATGTTAGAATGGATTTTCTATAGGCATAATTCCACAATTGGGTGGCACCAATAAATCACAGATTGACATACGATGAGGCATAATTCCACGTATGGGTGGCACCAATGAATCACAAGATTGACATACGTATGAACTACAATTCACAATCTTGTGCTAAATTCTTGTCATCATGATGAAAGCACATTATGGAATGCTCTTGAAAGCATATCATGAAATAGAAATATTATCATAAAAAGTCAAGGAATGAAATAGAATCAGCGAATGAAGCATATTCATTAACAATTCCATTTACAAATAAAAAATGAATAAAAAGGAAGATCACTTCATAATCAGTGATTCTGAAGCAGCAGCATATTGATTCATATTGTCCTAAAGCCAGTGCTTACACTGCCAATGAAGTTTGGCCAAAGAAACCGTAGAATATTCAGAGCCCTGGCAGCGCAAGGTTTTCATCACACCCACTGAAACTGTTAGAACTATTAGAACAAACCATATGGCAATTTACTTCGACAGCCGCACTGGAGCTGAACAATCTTAAGTACAGCCTGTATTCTCGGCAAATGGCATTACACATGCATGTGGTGACTCCACCACATGGGATCCAGGCATTGCGTCATATAGGAGATTGTATGAGTGCAAAAACTGGGAAAGTGCTACAGTATGTTAGGTACCACTAATCAACAAGATTTTGAAGTCTTGGGAATTCTTTTTGCCCAACTTGCTCAAATTTTCACTAATCAACTGGAGCTCTGGATCAGCACGTCTCTGGTGGCGCTGTACTTTTTTTTGAGGACGAATGGCAGGTGCTCGCTTTGCATTATAGATAGAGAATGTACAAGGAGTTGCCATTAGGCACAAGACAAAAATTAGCCCCACCATCGGTCTAGTTCGTGGCGGTCTAAGTAAGGCTACCCTTAAATGGTTGAGGTCGAGATAATCAAGGAGGCAACATCGTCGATGGTTGAAGTAACATGGTTGAAGATACATTCCAGATGTTCCAGCGAGGTACATGGCTTGTCTGGGCATCTTTCTTGTGGGCGAGAGGTGTGGCGAGCCCACCAGTCTTGAACAGCTTGGGACCTGAATGTTGTCGTAGCTGGTAGCAGATCTTGGTTGGGGTGCAGTCTACAAGGCAGCTTGAATTGCACTTCAGCAGTGAAACGGCGCATGGCGTAACAGGTGAGACGCGGTTTCAAGTGTCGATCATAGAGAAGATGTGTCTTCGTGGTCGCAGCCTCTTGCTTGTAATCTGTCGGCGATGGGAAGCCTATTTTGTGCCAAAGACCAAATGAAAATCTCACTTTTCCTTCAGCCTTGATGTGCCAGATTTTTCCAGGAACCGCAAACCGTAGGCCAAGGAAGCAGAGTATTGATTGGTCGAGGATGCCTTCCAACCATGCCGGTTGAGCTGTACTGAAACAATTTTCAGCCTACTGAGATATGCCGATTTCCCACTCACTTAACTGTGGATAGGGAAATTCTACCTCATATCCCGTGGCATCCGGAGGAGATTCTGTTGGCGGTGCTAGCGGTGGATCACCAACTTTATCAGCAAAAACACCGTCGCGATACACATCCCGGGAGAGTATCCGGATCTCCTTGAAGATCTCCTCTGGTGACTTTACGTGACCACCCATAACATTCTCAATTATGTACTCCTCATTTTCTGAAATATACTTGTCAACAGCTGTCATAGCCTGTTTGGAGTAGTAGCCATAATTCGCTACCCAAAACGAGGGGGTATGAGTTCTTGTTGGCCGAGCCACACCGGCTGCAGCCGCACTGGCTTCAGCATCACCGGCTGCAGCCTCAGGTTCAACATCCAAAGTGGTTCGTGTATCATCAGTGATGGACTCGCAAACTGCTTCAAACACTGACTGGAGGCGGGCTGATTCTGACAAGTGAATGCTGATGATCTTGATAGCTTGTTTAAGAAGGTCTGTGGGCCTTCCATCTGACTTGCGTATCACATGAAATGCGTGACGGAGTGCATCAACGCCAATCCATGTGTCCTTGACATCGTCTCCACCAAGACCGCCATATGTATAACTGCTTGTGAACTTTACTGTTTGATGGTCTTCATTTGTTATGTATAACCACCATGTGACATCTGGTTTCATGACAAATGTTCCCAACTCACTTCTCCAAGCTCTGGAATACAGGTCTCTTGCTGAGAAAGACCTGCGCAATGACGCGTTGCAATGTTGAATTATTACATGGAATGCGCCAGCTCCTCCTGCTGTGTACACCTTGCAGCCAGGTCCATAACGCTTGGAGAGATCAACACGTTTGCCATAATCGTAAGAATTCTGGCGCATTTGCGCTATTACACTTTTGAAGCTTAATAAGACTTCTTCGAAACCATCATCCAAACACAGAATGGCTATGTTCCTTGCCTTCAAATCTTCGATTTCATTCATTGCATCTCTCTGCAAAAATCATCAAAAAGATAATTTCACAATTTGCATTTGATAGTGAAAAAAAAGGAATACATGCATTAACATCGTTAACTAATGATCCTTGCTTAGTGTGCCTAGGCTGTAAAGAAGCCACTGGGGTGATTCCATATCTTCCCTTATCGGTATAGATAAATGAGAAAGCCAGCGAATTGCGGCGAACCGTAGCGCAAATCAATGAGCAAAAAGCATCTAGCGTGCACTAATGTTAGTAACAATTGTTATCAGAGTAGCTAGAGTTGATGATCCTGAGCGATGTCAGATCCTGGCCATAGCAACTCCCGCACTCCACCTCACCAGAACCCGTGTCAGTCCTTCGTCGGCGCCGAATGTCCACGTTACCATATGGCTTGTGGGCAGCATCAAGTATTTGATCTCGACGCAGACAGACTAAGCCAAGTGGAGCCTCTTCATGAAGGTGATGTTGCAAGCTCACGGCTTCTAGGAGGCGATTGAGTATGGCAGCATAGAAATCAAGGAGGATTGCATGTGATGGAGGCCATCCTCCACTTAATGCCGCAAGAACATAAAATAAATGTTTCTCCAAATGGTAAAATAAAACATGAGCAAATTTCACAGGTCAACATAACTCTAGTACTACAACATTTACAATTTTCCTTGGAATTTTTAGATCATTAGAATTATCTGAAAATTAGAGTATAAGTACACCCCAGCTCAAAAAATCACTGCTTGACAATTATTATTTTACAAGATTTTAAGAATAATATAAATTCTGTGATTTCATACCTGCTTCCTTGATGAAAAAAATCTATACTATTGTAACTGAGATAAGACATGGTGTGAAGAGAACATCTTGTTCAGCAGTTTTCTCGATACATTAGAATGGATACCAAAGGATCATGAACTCGCAACATAGAATTATCATTCAGATGAGATACACTTATATTGGACTGTGGAGGTGAGTGTAGGAGTCTAGCCCAAGTTGCCCATGTGTGCTTGTACATATCTATACGTACCAAGGATAGGAAGGAGTGATTCCAGAAATTAAATACATATGGTGAGGTAAGTTTCTTGATAGGAACAGCAGGCAACATAAGATTTTGGAGTTTGATTGGGTACAAACTAGATGATACATATGAGTATGGTTGCAGTATAATTTGAAGATACTAAATTATTTGGAACACGAATATTTTATGAATAATATAAGAACTAAAACTTAAAATACATATGAGTTATTGTATTTAATTAAGAGTCTTTTCCTATGCATGTCAGGTGTGCATGTTGAGAGAAATAGGTTAGTGGGGCTAGCTATTTAGATATAGAAGAGTTCCAGCACAGCTCCCACGCCATAGAAAGATGATCAAGCATCTAAATATAACAAAATGTAAGGAATAATGTGCCAAATGATAACCAAAAACATGAAGATCATCATAAAGATCAGAAGGAATACTTGTAACTTCAGAACGGTAAAGTGAAGGCATTTGATGCTCCCCTTGCTAGCATCCAAAAGATCCAACACCATATCCTATAAGAGGACAAACTACACAAGTTAAAACTGGTAAACCTAACTGTGAGAAGTGACCCGTACAAAAGAGCTAAAGCATATACAAGATGTAAAGCAACAACACAAGAAAGGGAAAGTGGACAGGCCAACTCTTGCTGAGAAAATCTGATGGTCCTAGGTCCAGCTTATTGAATTGGAACACATCAAGATTGAAACAAAAAATATGCCTAAGATTCATGTATCTTGGGGAGAACTCTTACGCATGAGAAACATACTAGATGTCACAAGTCACAACTTACAAATAGTTAGCATATCAACAATTAACTACAAGGTTGACTACAGATTATGAAACAAAAATGGTATTATTTTCATTTTTCAAATCTTATTAAATTATTTACATATTGATTATGAAAGTTAGAGATGTTTGAATTGCACCCAGAGGGCAGTAGCCAATAGAGAGCAATGCTGATGTACAAAGAACAAGCACATGAATTTTGCATAGCAAAATTGTAACAAAGTTGTCGCTATGACATGAATCAGACGGTTTCAGCAGTTTAAGAATCACTGCATACTCAATCATGACGCCATAAATTTTGTTTCAACTTAGAAATTACAGCTATGGCAGAATATAGATGTAAGACTAATTCTCATAACTATTTCCCTCGTTCATCCTTATCTCCCACAACCTCATTGTCGAGCAATTAAAAAAGAAGCCTCTGAAACAATCTGGTATGGTGGCTGCTGCCGGCGTCGTCCATCCCCATGTCTCCACTCAGTCCGACCACCAATCACCACCACGCCCCACTCCTCCTCACCTTATCTCTTCTCTTTCTTGAGATATCATTAGTTTTTACACATGGATTACTCCCGCATGGGTCAATCACAACAGGTGTTTTGTAAAAGAATGCATCTTGATGTTCCGTGCAATGCACGGGCATCTTGCTAGTTACTTGATAAAGCGTGTATATGAAGTTTGAACATTGCAGAGAAAATGCTAGCAAGTCACGTTATTCTCGATGGTTTATTTGTGTTGGTTACGACATCTCCAACCCGCAAATTTGTTTCCGCATCCGTCTGCGAACAGGGGGCAATCCACCGACATTGATGTAGAAGCCGGCCATCCAACGCTAGCCGCATAAATTTCAAATCGCTTTTCAACTAAATTGAACAAATTACGTGCAAACCGAATGATTTTCATACAAACCGGAGCAATTCATTACATTTCGGACATATTTGTACCAAATTATAGCAGACTATGCTAGTCTAATCAACTAGTCTAAGGCGAAGGGTCCACCATGGAAAAAACTCTAAGACGGTAGGAGGTGATCGCGAGGCGGTTGCGCCGCTAAGCTAGGGTTAGGGTTTCTTGGTGGCGGCGGCGCGATTCCTGGCGGTGTCTAAGGCTGTGACGACGCATGCTTGGCACGGGTCGGGGTCTTTCCTCCCCGCTAGCGGCGGCGCTGATGACGGAGAGGCAGGGGTGCGGGTCGGCTGATACAAAGAAGATGGTGACCCCAAAGTCGACGACGGTGGCGATCTCAACTCCGCTTGCTAGATGGGTGGGAGGTTCAACGAGTGGGGGTTCTTCAAAGTCCCTCGTCAAGTGCAATACTCTGGATACGGCTGCAAGCCTTTCAGCGAGACATGGGGGATGGTGCTGATGGATAAAGAGGTGGACGATATCATCTTTGCTGAACCAGAGCAGGCACATCCAAGACCTTCGCGGTGGTCGGCGGTGGGGAAGGTTTGTTCATCTAGACCTCTTAAGATGTCTGCTTTGGAAATGACTCTACCCAGAGCGTGGGGTCTGCATAAGGAAGCATGTTTCAGTGATCTTGGGTCCAACACTTTTGAGGTTCACTTTGGATGAGAGGGAAACTGAAACATGTTATGTGGTCCGTGGCAATATGACTTATGTGTGCTGATAATGAAGGAATATGAAGGCGATGTAAGACCGTCGGAGATGGTGTTCGACAAGATAGATATTTGGGTCCGGGTGACTAATCTATCCCGGACAAGAGAACGCCGACATTTGGAAGAGCCCTAGGCAACTTGAAAGTGCTAGTTATCGACTAGAGGGGGTGAATAGGCGATTTTATGAAAGTCTTCAAACAGGCAATGTCTTCAAGACGCAAACAAAACAACAACTAAACATGATGCAACGGAAGATAAAATACACTAGGCATGCATTGATGTCAAAGTGCAAGATAAGTGATCCACGAAGACAAGTAGCGATAGGTAGAATAGATCAGTCCGGAAGATAGTGTGAAGACAAATATGCAATCAGAGAGGATGTCTTCACGCAATGTCTTCGAACAGAACATGCATGTAAAGACTTCATGAAACTAAACAATAAGTAAAGGAATGAGGTGATAGAACCCGTTGCTCGATGAAGACAAAGGATTTGTTAGACCAGTTCCAGCTTGCTATGACAATCAGATGTCCGGTTAGGGAGGCTGAGATTGAACTCAGAACACCATGTCTTCACCTTATTCCCCTTGAGCTAAGACCTACAAATCTCGCCTAATCACTCAGGTAAGTCTTCAAGGTAGACTTCCAAACCTTCACAGACTTCGTTCATCGGCAACCCACAATGACTCTTGGATGCTCAGAACGCGACGCCTAACTGACTAGAAGATCACAGTCTTCAAGTGTAATAAGTCTTTGGTTCACGCGGAACAGAAAGGCCTCAGTGATGCTCAAAACACTTTGGGCTCTGGTGTTTTGGATTTGTCCTCGCAAGGATTGTCTCTCAAATGCTTCGGAGGTGGGTTGCTCTCAAATGACAAAAGCCGTGCACAATACTCGGATCAACCACCAACTTATGGTGGAGGGAGTGGGCTATTTATAGCTAGGAGGCAACCCGACATGATATGTCCGAAATGACCCTGGGTCAATGGACAACCGACACATGTCCAATGGTCGGATTTCAAACTCACGCGACAACTTAACTTGGGCTCCAAGTAAAGCTGACTCAACTAACTCTGGAAGAGATTTTTTTTCTCATTATCTTCACTTGAAGACATAGGATTTTAGGTTGAGCATCACATTAGTTTTCTCACTTTGTTTACCTGAACCCCACTTAATAGTTCGGTGGTTCCTATGAGTTAGGAAAGAAGAAAGTGAAACTACGAAAGAAACTATGTCTTCGCACTCCATTGACTTCAAGCGAATGTCTTCACGTGTCATTATCTTCAACACAAATGTATTCACGAACCATCATTGTCTTTAATGTCTTCATACATTTTTAGGGGTCATCTTTGATGGCTAAACCAAATCAATAGGGACTTCTACCTGTGTTCTTCTGCGAATCTCACAAACACATTAGTCCCTCAACCAAGTTTGTCATCAATACTCCAAAATCAACTAGGGTTGGCACTAGATGCACTTACAATCTCCCCCTTTTCGGTGATTGATGACAAACTTGTTGAAGTTTTCAACGGGGATAAAATATGTGAAAGTTAAACATGGTCATTGGCTTCATGAATTTGAAGGGGCTTTGTCGGTGTCAAAACCGGTGGATCTCGGGTAGGGGGTCCCGAACTGTGCATCTAGGCGGATGGTAACAGCAGACAAGGGACACGATGTTTTTACCCAGGTTCAGGCCCTCTCGATGGAGGTAAAACCCTACTCCTGCTTGATTAATATTGATGGTATGGGTAGTACAAGAGTAGATCTACCATGAGATCAGAGAGGCTAAACCCTAGAAGCTAGCCTATGGTATGATTGTTGTTGTTGTGTCCTACAGACTAAACCCTCCGGTTTATATAGACACCTGAGGGGGCTAGGGTTACACAGAGTCGGTTACAATGGGAGGAGATCCACATATCCGTATTGCCAAGCTTGCCTTCCACTCCAAGGAAAGTCCCATCCGGACACGGGACGAAGTCTTCAATCTTGTATCTTCATAGTCCAAGAGTCCGGATAAAGGTTATAGTCCGGCTATCCGGACACCCCCTAATCCAGGACTCCCTTAGTAGCCCCTGAACCAGGCTTCAATGACGAAGAGTCCGTCGCGCAGATTGTCTTCAGCATTGCAAGGCGGGTTCCTCCTCCGAATATTTCATAGAAGATTTTGAACACGAGGATCGTGTCTGGCTCTGCAAAACAAGTTCCACATACTACCATAGAGAGAATAATATTTATACAAATCTAATCTGCTGACGTATTCCGTAGCATGACATCACACCACAGCCAAGCCTTCATTCGAATCATTTTTCCTATCCCACCTCAGCGCGTTTCACGAGGCGGTTTCCTTGGCACGTCTTGTCGAAGCAGAGATCGTGTCCCCTTATCACGGGATTCTCATCAATACGGGCGTGGGTAACCCAACCGTGCCATTGATTACGGCGCTTGGGGGATGAGCGAGTTTTACTAGGCTGGTGGGGACGCATAGTTTCGTCCGCCCATATAAGAGGATAAGGATTCATCCTTTCATCCACGCCTTCTTCCTCCTTTGCTCATCCATCTTCGCACACTCGAGCTCTAGCGCCCAAGTCCGCATTTCCCACCTCGACCTTCTCCAACCATGTCCGGAGCGGGAGGCAGGTGGATGGTCTCCTCCATCATGGAGGGACACATCAAGAAGCTGAGGACAGCGGGATACTTGTCCGACGACATCGCGCATCGGCTCCCAGATGAGGGGCAACTCATCCCCACCCCCAGGCCCCATGAGAGGGTAGTGTTCCTCACCCATTTCCTCCGCGTACTGGGCTTCCCTCTCCACCCATTCGTCCGGGGGCTCATGTTCTACTACGACCTGGACTTCCACGATCTGGCCCCGAACTTCATCCTCGACATCTCGGCGTTTATCGTCGTGTGCGAGGCCTTCCTCTGCATCCAGCCCCACTTCGGCTTATGGCTAAAGACCTTTAATGTCAAGCCGAAGGTAGTGAGCGGCCGCCAAGTGGAGTGCGGAGGCACCATGGTGGGCAAGATGCCGAACGTCACATGGCTCGAGGGCTCCTTCGTGGAGACCATAAAGGGGTGGCAATCGGGTGGTTCTACATCACCGAGCCGCGTGACCCTGAATGGGTAGCGGCCCCCGAGTTCCGATCTGGCATCCCCACAGGGCTCACCTCCTGGCAAGAGAAGGGCCTGTCTTGGGGTAGTTCGGGAGAGCTGACCGGACTCCAAACATGTGTCCAAAACCTGGTGAGCAAGAAGCTCAAACTCGTCAACGTAGTCCAGGTTATGCTCATCCGCCGGATCCTCCCGTGTCAACAACGGGCTTTCAACTTGTGGGAGTTCGACCCGGCCCAACACCGAACTCTGAACATGCTCTTCGACACAACGCACGAAGATGCCTGGAAGGTGCTATTCAAGGGCGCCGAGGTTCCTCCTCCCACTAACGAGGATCGCGGGTTCTGCGCGAAGCGCCAAGCCAGCGCGGTAAGCTATTTTACCTTTTTACAGGATATTTGTCTTTCATAGTTTGACTCCATGCGGGATCTAAGCTCCCATACCTTTTACAGGATTGGCTGAAGACGGCCGGACAGATCAACTATCCGGCTCCTTTGCCCGAAGGCCCAGCAGACGCCCGCTTGGCGAAGCTGCTGGTTCCGGCACCTTACGTGGTGCTGGAGAAGAAGGCCAAGAAGAAGTCCACGGGAACCCGGAAGAGTTCCCGGCGCTCGGTGGTGTTGGACTCATCGTCCGATGATTCCGAGGCGCACTCCTCCCATGAAGACGAGGAGGAGGAAAGAGAGGCTTCTTCCCCAGCAAGGGGAGAGAAGAAAAGGAAAGCCGCCCCAACTGGGGAGGCTGGAGGGTCCAAGAAGGGAAGGACCCTTCCTCCGGACTACTCCACCAACGCCGCCGATAGCGACGAGGAGTGGCCGCCCAGGGCCAAGCCCCTGGCGAAGTCGTAAGTATTCGGACACCAGAGTGACTCATAGTGTTCCTTCATTGCACAACTTCTCCTGATGCCGAATATAATTACGCAGTCCGCCCAAAGCCTGGATCGATGTGTCGTCGAGCGGTTCCTTGGGTTCGTCGGATGTAAACACCACTTCATTTCCGGCCGCCTCCTCCCCTCATCCTACGGATAATGCCGAGGTGTTGTCTCAGGGGGTTCCCAACCGAGGGGAGGTAGTCCTGGAGGCGCCGCAAGGCGACATCCCGGACTCCAGGCGCAAAGGGAGCAAGACTCCCAAGGGTTCCAAGTCCGGCCCTGGGCTGGACACCGCACCGGAACCTTCAACGGTTCCGGAGTCCGGCAGGCAGCCTCCTGCTAAGAAGGGCAAGCCTACTGTGCCGGTGGCCTCCATCCAACCGGAGGCACCGGATAACTTGCTGGAGGTGCTTAACGGTGCCTCCATCGACGAGGAGCACCGCACTATTATGAGTGCGGTGATCCGGAAAGTTCAGTCCGCCAAGAGCAGGCTGACTGAAGCTTGTGCCAGCCTGCTGACAGGCTTTGAGGTAAGTAAAAAATATATGAAAATATTATCGCATAGACAGTAGCCCCTGATGCTCTGTTTGGCGTTCACAAAGAAAAGCCGAATAGAGGATTTAATAATATTCGCAGGAGTCTAACATAATTATGTCGATATGCGTATGCAGGCTTCGCTGCTGGCCTCTGCCGCACTGACTGCGGAGGTTGACGCGCTGTAGCAGAACCTCGAGCGGTCCGAGCAAGAGCTCGAATAGAGGATTTAATAATATTCGTAGGAGTCTAACATAATTATGTCGATATGCGTATGCAGGCTTCGCTGCTGGCCTCTGCCGCACTGACTGCGGAGGTTGACGCGCTGTAGCAGAACCTCGAGCGGTCCGAGCAAGAGCTCGACCTTGCCAAGAAGCAGCTCGAGGAGAACCAAGGTACGTGATGCCTTGTCTATTTGTGTATATAAAAAAGATGCAGTTGCAGAAAATTATAGGATCGTTATTGATGTGCTAGGGGCCACGACCGAGGTGGCGACCCTGAAGCAAGCGCTTTCCGAGGCCGAAGAGAAGGCGGCCACGGAGCGCACCGAGTGGGAGAAACATGAGGCACGGGTTGGCGAGGTGCAGCAAGAGCTCCATGCTCTCGTGAAAAAGCATGAGACTTTGGAGTTGGACTCGAAGACTCGAGAGTCCGAGCTCGCCGCGGCCCTCGAAAGCGCCAAGTCTGCCAAGGCCGAAGCCCAGAAAGCCCTCCAGGAAGTTGAGGCGATGAAGAAGATAGCGGCAGGTAAGGCATTCTTTATGCAAAGCAAGCACGTGAAAGTGAATTACTTGTTACTTACCCGAGTCCGGAGCTCGCCAGGAGCATTCGCAGATTTGCCCCGTAGCGTGTCAGATGCCGCCGCCTTCTACCGGGCCGAGGAGGGGAGCTCGACGGAGAAGGTATTCTGGTCTCAGTATGCTGAGACCGGACACCCGGTGCCCTTGAGCGACCAGCTGAAGCAGCTGGTCAAGCTCCATAAGGTTTCCGAACAGGCCATGAAGTGTCTCATAGTCCGGTTGTGGCCTGGAGAGGCCATGCCAGGGAGCTACTTTGGGCTGGTGAGGCGGCTGGTGGATGCCTGTCCTGGCTTGAAGTCATCAAGCGCTCCGTCTGCATCGAGGGTGCCTGCAGGGCGCTTGCCTGTGCTAAGGTACACATGGCAAGATGGATGCTGAGAAGCTTGTGAAGGACGGGCCACCGCCGGGCAAGGAGCATCGCCACCCCGAGATGTACTATGAGGGCGCGCCTTGTGGCGGATGAATGTTCCAAGGATGTAATATTTGAGTAAACTCACACGTTTTATCCTGTACGCTGAAAACTTGTTCATATGCGCTATGCAACGCTTGTTTGAATTTAAAATATTACCTTCTATGCGGCCGTTTATTAAATCTGAGAGATGACGAGTCGTCGGCTTCTGCCCCCATGCCACGAGTGCTGGGGTGTTCGGGATAAACCTGAGCACTCTTTTTCCCATTCTTGGGTCCTTCGAGGGAGGTGCTCAGCACAACGAACAAGGCAATTAGACTATAGTGCGTATCACTCTCACTTAGCCAGAGAATTTTATAATTTTAAATTTCGGCGAAGCCCCTAGTGTTCGGAAGACCGAGTTCGGGGCGCTATACACGCCTAGGCCGGACAAAGCCGACTCCTCGCTCTAAGCGGCATAAGTCTTTAGGGACTCGAAACCTCTCGACCAGCGACCAGCTCTCGCCCTATCATGACGGTCAGTTTTAGCTTTCTCTACTGAGGTGCTTAGCCCAGCTGAACCGGGCACAATCGCAGTAGTTCTCCCAGTGCTACCTTAGCCGATATAGCGGAACGTAAGGTGCCAAAACATGGGAGCCGGGCAAACCCAACTATTGACCAAAGAGATGATTCGGAGCTGATGCATATAATGCTATAAGTTTGGAGTGCCTCACTTATGAAAGTGTTCGGACTTCTCATGCCGTATTATGGGGTGCTTGAGCCCCTGGCGTATTGGCCGTACCAAAGTGTACGGGTGCTTGGTGTCATGAATGAACATGCATACATAAAAAGGGATGAATAGAGAATGCAATAATAGTCTGAGGCTAAGCATTGTTTATTCGAGAAAAGTGCATTAAAAGCAGAACGATGCAAATAGTGCGGTAAGCAGGAGATGGGACTATTTAACATGTCCCCTCCGGGGGTGAGCTGCGGAATGGCATGTAAAACAGGTATTTTGCTCGTTATAGAGACCACCTGGGAGTTCCATAGTGTTGCGTAGCTTTCTGCCTCCTTGGTTGTTGTATCGTTTGTTCGGCAATTGTACCGCCGATCAGGTCTTCCGGAGAGTGGAGTCCTGAAAGTAAGAAAAAAATGACAAAATCGGCAGCCCCTGGTGCGGTTGAGCCGCATTTTGGGCGTGCTGTGATCGTGCCCCTCCCCCTGTGCCCATGGTATTTTCAGAGCGTAGTTATGTACGCGTAGCACGGATTTCGCCGTTTCGCGAGGGCTGGGGTTGGGGCCACATTGCTACGCTTGCTCGGAACATGCCAGGAGGTCTTGTTGTAGGTTACTCCTGGCGCGCTTGACAGTGTCCGGACGTTTTATCGCCGGACTGGGGAATTGCCTTAAGAGGCTGCTTTGTACTTCCGCTGCGAGAGCCGCCGTGTGCTCCTCCGTTTGGAGAGAGCGTTCGGTGTTCCCATTGACCGTAATGACTCCCCGAGGTCCTGGCATCTTGATCTTGAGGTATGCGTAGTGCGGCACCGCATTGAACTTTGCAAATGCGGTTCACCCGAGTAGTGCGTGATAGCCACTGCGGAACGGGACTATGTCGAAGATTAACTCCTCGCTTCGGAAATTATCCGGGATCCAAGACCACTTCAAGTGTAATCGAGCCCGTGCAGCTTGGCCTCTACACTGTATGACGCCTTAAAGGTCGTTTTGTTGGCTTAATCCTTGAGGGATCTATGCCCATTTTTCGTGACCGTGTCCCGATAAAGCAGTTCAGTTGCTACCGCCGTCCATAAGGACTCGAGTGAGGTGAAATCCGTCAATGATTGGGTCTAGGAACAATGCGGCAAATCCGCCATGGCGGATACTAGTGGGGTGGTCCCTTCGATCGAAAGTGATCAGGCAGGAGGACCATGGGTTGAACTTCGGGGCGACTGGCTCCAACGCGTATACGTCCCTTAAAGCATGCTTCCGCTCCCTCTTGCGGATGTTGGTTGCGTATATCATGTTCACTGTCCGCACTTGTGGGGGGAAACCCTTCTGTCCTCTATTGTTCGGCGGCCGGGGCTCCTCCTCCTCGTCGCTATGTTGCCCCTTGCCTCTGTTTTCGGCATTTAACTTGCCGGCCTGCTTGAACACCCAACAATCCCTGTTGGTGTGATTGGCTGGCTTTTCGGGGGTGCCATGTATCTGACACGAGCGATCAAGTATACGGTTGTGACGCCCTCGATTCAATCGTACACTAATCATGCACGCAAATGTGTACGATCAAGATCAAGGACTCACGGGAAGATATCACAACACAACTCTACAAATAAAATAAGTCATACAAGCATCATAATACAAGCCAGGGCCTCGAGGGCTCGAATACAAGTGCTCGATCATAGACGAAGTCACGGAAGCAACAATATCTGAGTACGCACATAGGTTAAACAAGGTGCCATAAGATGGCTAGCACAAACCGGGATCTGAGACGAAGAGGACAGGCCTCCCGCCTCGATCCTCCTAGGTCACCTGGTCGCCGTCGGCGGGCTGCACGTAGTAGTAGGCGCCCGGAGTAGTAGTCGCCGAGGCGGTGGCGTGCTCGATCCTGGTCTCCATCGTCGATTGCAGCAATCGAGTAGAGATAGGAAAAAGGGGAACAAGGCAACCGTGAGTACTCATCCAAAGTACTGCAAGCAAGGAGCTACACTACATATGCAAGGATATATGTGTAAAGGCCATATCGGTGGACTGAATCGCAGAATGCCGAGATAGAGAGAAGATCTAGTCCTATCGAAGACTAGCATCTTCCGGAAACCACCATCTTGCAGCAAACAAGAGGGAGTAGAGTAACATAACTTAAAGTAGCGAGAATGTTATCAACCTCGCCGAGAGATCCTTTCTCGACTCCTGCGAGAAAGAAATCCCGAGCCATACTATCCAGCTTATCATCACAATCCAATTCTCATATCCATGTCTCATCACAAGTAACCAGTTCTAGTTGTATCGATCGATACAACTCCAAGTGTCCGCTATCAGTAGGACAGGCTATCGATAGATGTTTTCTTCCTGCAGGGTGCACCAACTTACCCACCACGCCGCTTAACTCCGCCGGACACACTTTCCGGGTCATGCCCGCCTCGGTCAAACAATACGCCGCAACCCGACCTAGGCTTAATAGAGAGGCCAGACGCGGACTAAACCTATGCCCCTGGGGTCATGGGCCATCTCCCGGAACTCTCCGACGCTTGCGGGCGGCCGGAAGCAGACCTAGCCTAACAGCGCGTTCCAGCCCAATCCGGCAAGGCCGCCCGACGCCGACGTCTAATAAGCTTGGCTGATGTATACGACGCAGAACGCCCATACTTAGCCCACGTGATGGTTAGTGCTATCGTGCCGAGGCCCTTGGATCAAATATCCAAATCGTAGTGGATTAGGAACGCGGTAACAAGCGTAACTCACGAAGATGTGACCCCGTTGCCCCGTCTCGAGGACTTGCGGCAAGGGCTAGGAATGCCCGGCCACGCCTCGTAAGTATCTCGCGGGCACCCTCCAGGTCAACCCGTCTCCACATCACTCGCAATTAAGCACGCGCGGGTACCACTCAGGGTCGACCCGTCTTTCCAAGTAACAGTGGTAACAGTCCAAGTAATCGTGAGTCCAAACATCAAGGGGAAAACACGAGGAATCACCCCCGGTGTATTCCACTCAATGTAGTCATCAAGGTGAACATAAGAGGAATCACCCTCGAGGTCCACACTTGAGGGGTTGCACGACAGAGTCGTATCGGAAGTGGTTAAAGAGGAATCACCCTCGATGACCACAACCGGATAACTATACTACAGGGTTAATATCAGAAGTCTGCAGAGGTTTCACCCTCGGTACTCGATAGTAACCTAGTAGTGTCGAGCAACTAAGGGAAGTGATGTGCGGTGTCGGGATCGGTCTCGATCCCGCTGATCGGGTCTTCAATGATGAAGCAGGGGCAACAAGGACAAAAGGGGGGGGTCACTGATGGGTCTCTATCCAACCTATACTAAGCAGTTTAGGATAAGCAGGTAGGTAACAAAAGCAGGTTACAATAAACAGGCTATGCAACAGAATAGGAGCAACAATAACAAGAGCAAAATCTAGTGCAAGCAATAAGAGAATGGAATGGGCGATATCGGGATGATCAAAGGGGGCTTGCTGGTTGCTCGGCAAGAGAGAGTGATCGTCGACCTTCGTAGTCGAACCGCCACCGCAAAGTCGGTCTCGTAGTCTACCGAAGAGAAGAGGGGGAAGAAACAATGAATACACGATAACAGATGCATAACGATGCATGACATGCCAAGAAGCGATGCTAGGCGTGCCCTAACGTGGTAAGAAGGGTACTGGTTTAGGGGGGGAGGCATCCGGGAGGTTATCTCTGTTCCGAACGTCTGTCAGACAGATGAACCGGAGGAGAAAGTTTGCAGGTTCGTTAGGTTAGAGACGTGCGGTGGACGAACGGAATGCGTATCCGGAATCGTCTCGTCGTTCTGAGCAACTTTCATGTTGAAATTATTTTAATCCGGGCTACGGATTAAAAGTTATGAATTATAAAAGGTTTTATTAATTTCTGGAATTAATTAATTAATTAATTAATTTCGAAAATATTATGACATCAAGATGAGGTCATGCCGACGTCATCACCAACAGGTTGACTAAGTCAACCTCGCCAGTGGGGCCCACATGTCATACACTAATTGCTTAATTAACCTAATCGATTAATTAACCTAGTTAATTAGGTTAATTAAGTTAATTAATAATTAGTGTTAATTAAAGCAGAATTAATTAGTTTAATTAATTACCCAATTAATTTAACTAATGATTAGGTTTAACTAATCCGAAATTAATTAGTTTAATTAATTACCCAATTAATTAATTAATTAATTAATTAGTTAATTATTTTAATTACTTTTAATTCATTTTTCGTTTACATTAATTAAAACATTTCTAAAAGCGTTTTTGGGGTGGGGCCCCTAGACAGGGCACACGTGGCCCTACGGGCAGCAGGCGTCATGGGGTTTGAGGCGTTGCCCTCAGGCGCGACCTGCCCGGCCGGGTCAGGCGCTGGGCGGCCAGCACACGTGCCACGCCAGGCCAGCCACGCCACGCCGAGGGGGCGACGGAGGCAGGTCTGAGGGTCAGGCGGGCGGGCGTCTTGGAGGTCGCCGAACGGGGAGGGAGGAGAGGCGGGGCTCGGGGGAGGAGGGAATCGGGAACCGGAGGGGACCGGAGGGGGGGCCCTTGCCTTGCAGCACGGCCGAGCCCGCGCGACGAGGAGGGAGAGAGGGGAGAAGGGGAGGTTGGGCGCCTCACGGGGCGGTAGGGACTCGGGCAGCGGATCGGGTGAGGAGGACGCCGGGGACGAACGGCGCCGAGGGGCAGTCCGGCGAGGCAGCCGCGGGCGCGTCTGGGAAGGCGGTCTGCGGGCTCGTGCGGGATCCGCGCCGGCCGAGGCGGGTCGTCGAGGGAGAGGGGGGAACGCGGGGAACGGCGGTGTCGCCGAGGCGCCGAGGCGCGCGCGACGACGCGGCGTCGGCGGCTCCGGGCGGCGATGTCGGCGACGGCGGGCGCGCCCTGCTTCTGGCGTCAGCAGCGAAGCGTCGCGTCACCACCTTCGGGAGGAGGGAAGAGGAGGCGTGGGGGAGGAGGCGAGGAGGCGCCAAGGGACGGGCGAGCCTTCCCACGACGGGAAGTGGAGTTGAGGCGCTGGGCCGGCGAGGAAGGGCGCCGCTCACGGGGTGGTGGCGGTGGTCGCCTGATCCCGAACTGGATCGGGGAGTGGGAGGCGAGCGAGTGGTGAGGGGGGGGGGTTCGATCCGATCCGATCGGGCGAGTGGGGTTCGGGTGGTCTAGGGTTTGGGATGGGGAGTGAGGGGGAGTGGGCCGACCGGGGGTGATCGGCTGGGCCGGCCCGATTGGCCACGAGGCCATCTGGGCCGTGGCCCAGCGAGGGGGGGGGGTGGTCTCTTTCTTTTTTTTTTTTTGTTTTTCTTAACTCCCTTTTTCTGTTTTGGATTAATTAAAATGCTTTGGCATTTTCTAAAAATGTGGTTACTTCACCACAATTACTTTTGTAATATTTAGCAACCACCGAACAATTTTGTTTTAATTTTTGAAAACTTTTATTGTTAATTGTAATTAGAAATTGAACGGTTTCGGATTATGGCGAGGTTAGTAACAGTAAACGGGATGACGTGGCATGATTAGCGCAGGATTACTGTAGCAAGATTACCCGGGCGTCACAATTCTCCTCCACTACAAGAAATCTCGTCCCGAGATTTAGGAGGGGAGCAAGGGGGAAAGGTCTGGTTACGATAATCTAACGGATCTTCTCGAAGAAGTTAATCCCCTTCGTTGATGTCTTCAATTCTTTATTCCGATGCATCATGATAAACTGGTCATCATTTCTTCGGGAACTCCATCGTACTTACGAAAGAAAAGGGGCCGCTCACTTCGACACAATGCTTCTAAGGGAAACAAATCTGGGGGTAACCCATGAATTAGTATAATATTAACTCTCGAGTTGATCTTATGAAATACCTCGAGAGTAAGGTACGAAGGTACCATAATAGGCCCCAAGCGGGTAGGTAGTTGCTCGAAGCCTGTACCAGAGTGAGAAGGGGGTTCAGAGTAGCGAGAGTAAGTATCGCGTCTGATACCAGAATAGATCACTATGACGGTGGCCCGTGAATTACATACGAGTCCACGCGGGAGGAATAACTTTGAGAATAAGGGGGTGTACAGGACAGTCAGGTTTCGATCCTGTGAAACTGTGGGTTATGGGCCCACCATGTGGTTACAATTAGAAGGTTGGTGACCTCTTACACGATCATGTAAGCAAGGCAAGTAGAGGAGACTCTGAGGGTCATGTCGGCAACAACATAGGTACCAAGGGCGAGGGACGAAGAGAACCATTTTTCTGCTCGTCGAACGAGGCGGACCAATCGGCAAGGTTCTCGTCCATCGGTGGTTACCGGAATGTCATCCACAATAGTAATAGGGGCTTACTTACAGAGTGGTACAACGAGGTGCTTAACTAAGCAGGGGATTTTCACTGCTTAGATTATATAGGTCACAAGAAGGGTCAAACAGACCCATGGAAAGGAAAATGTGATCATTAGGTTAAACCGAACAATGGAAAGGAAAAAATGTGTTTAAACACATATTTCAGGGATATATCCTTACCAAGGATAAGCAGAGCAAGATATCCACGATAGTATATAATGTAGAAAACCCTTTAGGTAAGGGGGGAGAAATTTCATGACATTACCCATACAACGGTGTTCGGATAATTGAGCAAGAAACATTTAGCATTGGGCTTCGAATGTTCTTGTTGAAAATCAAAGCATCACAGACATGTTTCGAGATAGCGTTGACATGGTCTTCAGGTGAAGATCAAACTTGGAATCACGAAGGATTCATCAGGAATAACTGGTTGAAACAGTATTACTATTCCCTCATGGAAGAAAAGGATAACCCTGCTGAAAGGAATCTATAATGATAGGTCCTCCAGCCGGGGGGGGGGGTGCTAGGCATGACATCATGCTACTAGGTCATCAAAGTAACAACATCATAACTCTTGGAAAGTCGTCCCAATCATCATATCTGACCGAGATTCAGATCCGATTGGTGTCAGGATACCTCAGGCTTAGGATACCTGAGAAGAAAAGGTGCAACGCAAGTTGACGAGATGACCTTGTAAGATTCTCGGGGAAATGAACTATGATGTGATTCCGTGAACAAGAGTCCATCATTAACCCAAGGAGAGAATAAGGAGGTTTCTGGTGAACTCGATGGCAATTCACCGCGACTCCCAAAAGATAGACTCCCACATTTAAATGAACAAGGAGATAACATTTGTCGGATCAAATGATACAAGGAAGTATGCTCGAGGAAAACATACACAAGTAAACATTGGTTGAAAGGTGCGCCCGATGGGTTGGGTTGCACGAACAATGTCAGAATGGTGATTTAATAATCGATAGGCTAAGAATTTCACTTCAAAGCAAGAGGCTTGCTAGAAGGGCAGAATCCAACCGCATCGTTCACTTGTTGGTACACCGGTTGGAAGTAACACGGGGACCAAGAAAGAATGGTGATGGTGAGAAGCATCTCAATACCAAGAATTTCTTAAGAGGTGGAGCAGTCCTCACAACATCCTTGATATTTAACAGATGGTAATACTCCAAGGTAGAGAAGAACGATTGCTGGGTAGCAAGGAACTCAAGATATAACACCAAACATGAACAAGCTCGTGTTGGTGGGAAGGCAATAAGGTGGTCGATGATAATACAAATTAACGAGGACAAGGACGGTATTTCTCATCATGAATTCAATTGATATACTGGATGAGCTCAGAAAGCTGAAGATCACGACACCCTTGTCGCGAGAGTCCATGAAGATGTAATCGATCGGCGACGACATCATGTCAAAGTAATGCTGACGTGAAATGTTATTAGAACCAAGGGTACGACACAAACTCGATACCAAGCTTGTTGTCCAAGGTGAAATGATAAGACGATGAGGATCGACGTAAGGTTAATTCACCGTCGAAAATTGTGTTCCATGAAGAAGGAACGGGTAGAACAGTTAAAATCATCACGACAACGATATAGCCAAACAGACTAGGAACGGCGTGATCGGGTACCAACTCGTATTTATAGAAGCTCACTGAAGAGTTGTTGAACCGTAGTGCGGACTCGGTTCATTTATCGGTGTCTTTGAGTGTTTAAAACTCAGAGCCCGTGAAAAATTGGAATCAGTGGGAAGGTAGCACTTGAAGAACTCATAAAAAGTTATGCAGTTCCATGACAATCTCGAGATAACAGGGGGGTAATACTCGACACAAGATCAAAGTAAAGGTTGGACTGGTGTATTGATCCATAGGAGACAATTGTTTTAACTTGACCGCGAAATGAGATCAAAGAAGAACAATCATGGTCGGAGCCACGATTGCAAAAGGCCAGATCCCAGATATAAGATGAACTTATACCAAAGGAATAATTAATTTAAGAGAAGTTTTAATGATAAGATCTACATCGTGTCCATGGGCATGAACACAAAGTTCAAGGTCGACTCCCACTTTTCCAATGCATACCCTTCCATTCACTCCTCGCTCTGATAAAGGCATTAGTGTTGAAAGTTGTACCTGGTGAAATACCAGATGAGTAGGACTCGTGTAAACTTCCGAGTTCACACATATAAAGGAAGGCCTAGGTTCAACCCGGCAGGGTAACACGGAAACATATACCACAAGCTTCAATAGTAAATACCACTAGCTCGAAAGCGGAGCATGGTTGGCAAAAGGGAAGGATGCAATTTACCAAAGGCATTATGTAACGGGGAAGGAACTCACAAAGTGATTAATTATGAAGGACTCACAGATTATAATCCCACAGTGGATATGGCGGTCCACCGTGGATCCGACGTGAGCATCAAGACTCAACTAGAGGAAGAAGAATGTAAGGTGATCAAACTATAGAAACAACTGACTAACTTAATTGTCAGATGCAAAGGAATTATGATTCCCAAAACAAGGGATCAGAAGCAATGCTCTGATTTAGGGGTGGATAAGTTGAATAGCCTTAGGGTACAATCAACGGTAATTGGATTGGTCAAGAACCAATTCCGGGTAAAAGAATGGCAGCTCAGCCAGAAAGGTAACTTATAAGAATCAATGATGATTGCGGGTATTCGCAAACATATCGAGTCAACAGACTCAAAATGATAATGGCAAGGAATGTCAATAAGACTACCAGATTTATGGGATTAACCATAATGCAAGCAAACAAGAATTTCAAGAGCCAAGGCTCCAGAGGACTTCGGAAGATCGAATAGTATTTTGAAGACTTCATGAAACACATGAGCAATCGATGAGCGGATACTCGACAAGTGCGAGGATTTATTTGAAGGGGATTCATGTAGTAAGGGACTGCTAGGCAAGAGGCACAAAGTATTCTCGGAACAATAGAGAACACTTCGGGTATCTTGTAATAACGAGATCAATGGGGATGATCGTATGAATTGCAAGTGTAAGCGATTATCCATACGGATTTATCGGAGGCCGTGAATAGCAAAAGTGATGGGCACAAAGTATCGAGAGAACAACAGAGAGTATCTTCGAATCTTCCGATTAGCGATTTATCATCTGAAATGAAGGGCTCTCCGGGAGAAAATACTTGCGAGAACCTAAAGTTAGCCTTGTTTTTAGTAAATTCATTTAACCCGAATAGAAGAGAGTTCAGAACCCCAGAGTAAAGATCGAGGAGTAAAAGATCCTAATTCCACCCAATGGCGACGTGCCCATAAGACACACAGCCATGTTAGTAAAAGTTTTGCAATGTCTAGACTCGACTTGACCAAGGAGTTGGAAAGGATTCCCTACAGCAATGGCTCGATACCAACTTGTGACGCCCTCGATTCAATCGTACACTAATCATGCACGCAAATGTATGCGATCAAGATCAAGGACTCACGGAAGATATCACAACACAACTCTACAAATAAAATAAGTCATACAAGCATCATAATACAAGCCGGGGGCCTCGAGGGCTCGAATACAAGTGCTCGATCATAGACGAGTCAGCGGAAGCAACAATATCTGAGTACGCACATAGGTTAAACAAGGTGCCATAAGATGGCTAGCACAAACCGGGATACAGATCGAAGAGGACAGGCCTCCCGCCTGGATCCTCCTAGGTCACTCCCGGTCGCCGCCGGGCGGGCTGCACGTAGTAGTAGGCGCCCCGAGTAGTAGTCGCCGAGGCGGTGGCGTCTCGATCCTGGTCTCCATCGTCGATTGCAGCAATCGAGTAGAGATAGGAAAAAGGGGAACAAGGCAACCGTGAGTACTCATCCAAAGTACTCGCAAGCAAGGAGCTACACTACATATGCAAGGATATATGTGTAAAGGCCATATCAGTGGACTGAACTGCAGAATGCCAGAATAGAGAGAAGATCTAGTCCTATCGAAGACTAGCATCTTCCGGAAACCACCATCTTGCAGCAAACAAGAGGGAGTAGAGTAACATAACTTAAAGTAGCAGTAATGTTATCAACCTCGGCCAGAGATCCTTTCTCGACTCCCTGCGAGAAAGAAATCCCAGAGCCATACTATCCAGTTATCATCACAATCCAATTCTCATATCCATGTCTCATCACAAGTAACCAGTTCTAGTTGTATCGATCGGGATACAACTCCAAGTGTCCGTTACCGTAGGACAGGCTATCGATAGATGTTTTCTTCCTGCAGGGTGCACCAACTTACCCACCACGCCGCTTAACTCCGCCGGACACACTTTCCGGGTCATGCCCGCCCTCGGTCAAACAATACGCCGCAACCCGACCTAGGCTTAATAGAGAGGCCAGCGCGGACTAAACCTATGCCCCGGGGTCATGGGCCATCTCCCCGAACTCCTGCGACGCTATGCGGGCGGCCGAAGCAGACCTAGCCTAACAGCGTTCCAGCCCAATCCGGCCAGCGCCGCTCCGTATTGACGTCTAATAAGCTTCGCTGATGTATACGACGCAGAACGCCCATACTTAGCCCACGTGATGGTTAGTGCTATCGGGCGAGGCCCTTGGATCAAATATCCAAATCGTAGTGGATTAGGAACGCGGTAACAAGCGTAACTCACGAAGATGTGACCCGTTGCCCGCCTCGAGGACTTGCGGCAAGGGCTAGGAATGCCCGGCCACGCCTCGTAAGTATCTCGCGGGCACCCTCCAGGTCAACCCGTCTCCACATCACTCGCAATTAAGCACGCGCGGGTACCACTCAGGGTCGACCCGTCTTTCCAAGTAACAGTGGTAACAGTCCAAGTAATCGTGAGTCCAAACATCAAGGGGAAAACACGAGGAATCACCCCCGGTGTATTCCACTCAATGTAGTCATCAAGGTGAACATAAGAGGAATCACCCTCGAGGTCCACACTTGAGGGGTTGCACGACAGAGTCGTATCGGAAGTGGTTAAAGAGGAATCACCCTCGATGACCACAACCGGATAACTATACTACAGGGTTAATATCAGAAGTGCTGCAGAGGTTTCACCCTCGGTACTCGATAGTAACCTAGTAGTGTCGAGCAACTAAGGGGAAGTGATGTGCGGTGTCGGGGACTGGTCTCGATCCCGTTGATCGGGTCTTCAATGATGAAGCAGGGGCAACAAGGACAAAAGGGGGGGGTCACTGATGGGTCTCTATCCAACCTATACTAAGCAGTTTAGGATAAGCAGGTAGGTAACAAAAGCAGGTTACAATAAACAGGCTATGCAACAGAATAGGAGCAACAATAACAGTAGCAAAATCTAGTGCAAGCAATAAGAGAATGGAATGGGCGATATCGGGATGATCAAAGGGGGCTTGCTGGTTGCTCGGCAAGAGAGAGTGATCGTCAACCTTGTAGTCGAACCGCCACCGCAGCGTCGGTCTCGTAGTCTACCGAAGAGAAGAGGGGGAAGAAACAATGAATACACGATAACAGATGCATAACGATGCATGACATGCCAAGAAGCGATGCTAGGCGTGCCCTAACGTGGTAAGAAGGGTACCGGTTTAGGGGAGGCATCCGGAGGTTATCTACATTCCAGCGTCTGTCGAGACAGATGAACCGGAGGAGAAAGTTTGCAGGTTCGTTAGGTTAGAGGCGTGCGGTGGGCGAACGGAATGCGTGTCCGAATCGTCTCGCTGCTTACGAGCAACTTTCATGTTGAAATTATTTTAATCCGGGCTACGGATTAAAAGTTATGAATTATAAAAGGTTTTATTAATTTCTGGAATTAATTAATTAATTAATTAATTTCGAAAAAGTATTTATGACATCAGCATGAGGTCATGCTGACGTCATCAGCCAACAGGGTTGACTAAGTCAACCTGCGCCAGTGGGGCCCACATGTCATACACTAATTGCTTAATTAACCTAATCAGATTAATTAACCTAGTTAATTAGGTTAATTAAGTTAATTAATAATTAGTGTTAATTAAAGCAGAATTAATTAGTTTAATTAATTACCCAATTAATTTAACTAATGATTAGGTTTAACTAATCCGAATTAATTAGTTTAATTAATTACCCAATTAATTAATTAATTAATTAATTAGTTAATTATTTTAATTACTTTTAATTCATTTTTCGTTTCTGTTAATTAAAACATTTCTAAAACGTTTTTGGGGTGGGGCCCCTAGGCAGTGCTGGCACACGGCCCTAACTGGCAGCGGGCGTCATGGGGTTCTTGGCGTTACCCGCTCGCCCGCGACCGGCCGGTCGAGGCTGGGCGGCAGCGGCCGTTGCCACAGCGCCCAGCCCAGGGCGAGCCACGCCGGTGAGGGGGCAGGAGGCAGTCTTGAGGGCTCAAGGCGGGCGGCTGTCTGTGAGGAGGTCGCCGAACAGGGAGGGAGGGAGGCCTTGGGGCTCGGGCGGAGGGGAATCGGGGAACCGGAGGGGACCGAGGGGGTGCCTGCGGGCGGCACGGCCGGAGCCGACGCCGACGAGGGAGGGAGAGAGGGAGAAGGGGAGGTTGGGCGCCTCACAGTGGGCGGGTAGGGACTCAGGCGTGGATCGGGTGAGGAGGACGTCGGGACGAACAGCGTCGAGGGGCAGTCCGGCGAGGCAGGCCTTGGCGGCGTCCGGGAAGCGGTCTGGGCTCCGGTGGCGCTTGATCCGCCTTGTCCGAGGCGGGGTTGTCGAGGGAGAGGGGGAAACGCGCGGGAACGGGCGGTGTCGTCAGCGCCGGGCGAGGCGCGACGATCGACGGCGTCGTGTATGGCTCCGGGCGGCGATGTCGGCGACGGCGGGCGCCCGCTTCTGGCGTCGGCGACGAAGGGCGTCGCGTCGGCCACCTTCGGGGAGGAGGGAAGAGGAGGCGTGTGGGGGAGGAGGCGAGGAGGCGCCGGCGGGGACGGGCGGCGCCTTCCGGCGACGGGGAAGTGGAGTTGAGGCGCTGGGGCGGCGAGGAGGGCGCCGGCTCTGGCGGGGTGGTGGCGGTGGTCGCCCGATCCCGAACTGGATCGGGAGTGGGGAGGCGGCGAGTGGTGAGGGGGGTTCGATCCGATCCGATCGGGCGAGTGGGGTTCGGTGGTCTAGGGTTTGGGATGGGGAGTGAGGGAGTGGGCCGGCCGGGGTGATCGGTGGGCGGCCCGATTACACGAGGCCATCTGGCCGTGGCCCAGTGAGGGGGTGGTCTCTTTCTGTTTTTTTTTTTTTCTTAACTCCCTTTTTCTGTTTTGGATTAATTAAAATGCTTTGGCATTTTCTAAAAATGTGGTTACTTCACCACAATTACTTTTGTAATATTTAGCAACCACCGAACAATTTTGTTTTAATTTTTGAAAACTTTTATTGTTAATTGTAATTAGAAATTGAACGGTTTCGGATTATGGCGAGGTTAGTAACAGTAAACGGGATGACGTGGCATGATTAGCGCAGGATTACTGTAGCAAGATTACCCGGTCGTCACAACGGTCCAAACTGGACGGGCCCGGAGTGCTTCTTTTGAATGGCTTCTTCCGCTGACCGGGCTTGGAGCCTCTAAATCCGGCATTAACTTCCGTATCTTCAGCATTATCGCTGTTAATGCGGCGCTTGTGCTTGTTGCGATGCGACCTGCCTTTGTTGTCCTTGGTATCTGAATTACCAGGGTTCTTTGACATGTTATTGCTGCGAGCCAGCCAGCTGTCTTCTCCCGCACAAAAGCGGGTCATGAGTGTCGTGAGGGCTGCCATATATTTCGGCTTTTCCTGTCTAAGGTGCCGGGCAAGCCATTCATCGCAGATATTATGCTTGAAAGCCGCTAGGGCCTCTGCGTCCGGACAGTCGACGATTTGGTTTTTCTTGGTTAGGAACCGTGTCCAGAATTGTCTGGCCAATTCCTCTGGCTGCTGAATTATGTGGCTCAGGTCATCGGCATCTGGTGGTCGCACATAAGTGCCCTGGAAATTATCGAGGAATGTGGCTTCCAGGTCTTCCCAACAACCAATGGATTCTGCTGGCAAGCTGTTAAGCCACTGCCGAGCTGGTCCTTTAAGCTTGAGTGGGAGGTATTTGATGGCATGTAGATCATCGCCACGGGCCATGTGGATATGAAGGAGATAGTCCTCAATCCATACCGCAGGGTCTGTCGTGCCATCGTATGATTTGATATTTACGGGTTTGAAACCCTCTGGGATCTGATGATCCATTACATCATCTGTGAAGCATAGCGGGTGTGCGGCACCTCTGTACTGGGCTATATCACGACGCAGCTCCAATGAGTTTTGTCTGCTCTGTTCGGCCCGGCCGGAGTTACTTTTACTGCACCTGGCGTGATGGTTATCGTCTCGTGTCGTGGGGCGCCCACGCGATCCGTAGATCGATCTTGTTTGTCTTGCTTTATCCTCCAACATATCTCGCAGGTCTAGCGCATTCCCCCGTGCCCTGGTATTTTTTGAGCGGCGCCGGGGTGCAGCTTGAGTTGTGGGCCGAGAGGCCTCTCTGTCGCGGCCACGAGGTGGCCAGTCACCCACGTCATGCGTTGGAGATATAGGTTTAGATGCTTCCTCCGCTAATCGGGGTAGCAACCTGCGCTTTGGGTAGCTCTTGGAGGGGCGTTCGAGTTCATATTCCTCAGCCGCAAGGACTTCAGTCCATCTGTCAGCTAGCAAGTCTTGATCAGCTCTAAGCTGCTGCTGCTTTTTCTTAAGGCTATTCGTCGTGGCCATAAGCTTGCGCTTGAAGCGCTCTTGCTCGACGGGATCCTCAGGCACGACAAATTCGTCGTCGTCGAGGCTTGCCTCGTCTTCGGAGGGGGGCATGTAATTATCATCCTCTTCCTCTCATGCCCGCTCTCTCGGGGGCTGGCTTCTCCATCCTCCCGTGCTGAATCTTCTTTGGAGGGAATTGTCTTGACCTTGTCCGGAGTGTTATTATCTCCCGTGCCGGTATCACCGTTTTTGCTTTGGCGGGACTTAGGGCGGCGCCGCTGACGCCGGCGCTTGGGTTGCTTCTTGGAGGGGTCATCCCCCACTGTTCCGTCGCCATTGCCTTCTTTGGGTGTATCCACCATGTATATGTCATATGACGAGGTGGCTTTCCAATGCCCTATAGGCGCTGGTTCCTGTTCGTCTCCTACATCATCGTCCATACCGTCGATGTCTTCGGAGTCGAAGTCTAGCATGTTGGTTAAATCATCGACAGTGGCTATGAAGTGGGTGGTGGGTGGGCGTCGAATTTCTTCGTCGTCCGCATCCCAATCTTGCCGGTCAAAATCCGCCCAGGACTCTCCTGACAAAGAGAGAGACCTTAGTGAATTCAGAATGTCGCCGAAGGGCGAGTGCTGAAAGATATCTGCGGCGGTGAACTCCATGATCGGCGCCCAATCGGATCCGATTGGCAGGGGCGCGGAGGGTTCAGAGTCCGGAGAAGAGTCCGGCAATGTGGAGTCACGGGCCTTGCGAAGGATAAGGCTGGTGTTTGGCTTGACCGCCGTTGAGACTGCAGCCCCCTCGGCGGGGTCTAGCCACCCGCCCTCGGTCGGCGCAGTTGGCTCCGAGCTAAAGGTCGGAGCGGATGCGAATGCGGCCTCCAGGGCACTGTTCGGCGGCAGAGCTAAATCATGCCCATCGTGACAGTGCGGCGCGCTTAGCTGTGGCTCGAATCTGTCGAAGATCAAGTCTCCGCGGATGTCGTCCGTGTAGTTCAAACTTCCAAATCTGACCTGATGGCCAGGGGCGTAGCTTTCAATCTGCTCCAGGTGGCCAAGCGAATTAGCCCGCAGTGCAAAGCCGCCGAACACGAAGATCTGTCCGGGGAGAAAAGTCTCACCCTGGACCGCATCGCTGTTGATGATCGGAGGAGCCATCGGGCCTAAAGATGACGACACAGAGGAACTCTCAATGAAAGCACCAATGTCGGTGTCAAAACCGGCGGATCTCGGGTAGGGGGTCCCAAACTGTGCGTCTAGGCGGATGGTAACGAGGAGACAAGGGACACGATGTTTTTACCCATGTTCGGGCCCTCTCGATGGAGGTAAAACCCTACTCCTGCTTGATTAATATTGATGGTATGGGTAGTACAAGAGTAGATCTACCACGAGATCAGAGAGGCTAAACCCTAGAAGCTAGCCTATGGTATGATTGTTGTTGTCGTGTCCTACGGACTAAACCCTCCGGTTTATATAGACACCGGAGGGGGCTAGGGTTACACAGAGTGGGTTACAATGGGAGGAGATCTACATATCCGTATTGCCAAGATTGGCTTCCACGCCAAGGAAAGTCCCATCCGGACACGGGACAAAGTCTTCAATCTTGTATCTTCATAGTCCAAGAGTCCGAACAAAGGTTATAGTCCGGATATCCGGACACCCCCTAATCCAGGACTCCCTCAGGCTCCCCGTGAAGATGTGCATGTAAGTAGTTTGCCTTTGAATGCACATGCACGTGGCAGCTTTCACTTTGTGGAGATCTCCCTCTTTCCATGAAGTCAAATCAAAGTGCATACAAGAATAATTTGAAGATAATGAAGTGCACAATGGAATATGGGCGTCTGTGAGATGACTTTATGCGCATAAGATCAATGTTTAGTAGTGTGCAACATGAAACAACAGTGAATGTAGTAGACGTCCATGAGGACTTAAGTTTACAACCGAAATACCAAATGTTGAAAATGAGAGTTTCAAACTTAACAAAATATAGCAAGCCCGACCCAAAATTCCTGCTCAAAAATTATGTATGAGTCTTTATTCTTTGGTGGAGGAGGAAGAAGGAGCTATCTCTCCATCTGGCCTCTCATGTACGTGTGAGAGTGTGTGTAGACTAAGAGAGCAGATCGCGTGTCCCTGCATGGAGGGCTCCAGGGGGGTCTTCTATAGCCGCCCCCAGGGTGCACCAGCATTATTGCGCCGTCCAAGTATGAAATGGAGCAGGTGTGCACCAGAATTCATTAAAAATAGTTGTACACAAGAAAATAAATAAAATGTTTCTACAATGAAGAGATCTATAACTTACTCATTGTGGTTATAGAAACTTCAACAAGTCCTCTTTCTCTAAATAACCATTGTTCACTGGGAGCTGGTGCAAAAAAACTCTCCATCATTTCATACACTACTATGGAAAACCCTATTAGTAGTGGCGGGTAAAGGCCTAGCTGTAGTTGAGGGAGTCTTGGATTAGGGGGTCCTCGGACGGCCGAACTATATACTTTAGCCGGACTATTGGACTATGAAGATACAAGATTGAAGACTTCGTCCCGTGTCCGGATGGGACTCTCCTTGGCGTGGAAGGCAAGCTTGGCAATCTGGATATGTAGATCTCCTCCTTGTAACCGACTCTGTAACCCTAGCCCCTCCGTGTCTATATAAACCGGAGGGTTTAGTCCGTAGGACGACAACAATCATACCATAGGCTAGCTTCTAGGGTTTAGCCTCTACGATCTCGTGGTAGATCAACACTTGTAATACTCATATCATCAAGATCAATCAAGCAAGAAGTAGGGTATTACCTCCATCGAGAGGGCCCGAACCTGGGTAAACATCGTGTCCCCCGCCTCCTGTTACCATCCACCTTAGACACACAGTTCGGGACCCCCTACCCGAGATCCGCTGGTTTTGACACCGACATTGGTGTTTTCATTGAGAGTTCCACTGTGCCGTCATCATAAGGAGGGATGGCTCGTCTCGTTGTCAAGGACAACATAACCTCTAGGGGAGCCCTGGCTGTAGGCCAAACTCTCCAACTAGGCGGCTTCGTCATGACTGCCCGTTCGGCCACTATGCCAACGATGACTTCTCGGGTCATCAAAAACAGTCTCCACGTCGACTCGGAATTCGCCGAGTAGATGGATCTAATGGAGCTCTCCTCTTTGAATGAGATCTTGGATCGCATCGCCGCTTTGGGAGTCGCTATGGACTATGATCGGATTGGGCTTAAACCCGACCAAAGGGATATTAACTCTCCGTCGGTCACCCATCAGATAGCGGTGGTGGAGGAGCAACTCAGCAATTCTTCCTCCATCTTGAGGACAAATTATGTACGGATTCCCGAGCTCTCCGAGCCAGATACCCATCCATGGGAGGACATGGCCCAAACCCGGAACTTAGAATTAGGCAGCGGGCCAGACCTGTAGGGAATGATACGTCTCCAACGTATCTATAATTTTTGATTGCCCCATGATATATTATCTACTGTTTTGGACTATATTGGGATTTATTTTCCACTTTTATATTATTTTTGGGACTAACCTATTAACCGGAGGCCCAGCCCAGAATTGCTGTTTTTTTTGCCTATTTCAGTGTTTCGGAGAAACAGAATATCAAACGGAGTCCAAACGGGATAAAACCTTCGGGAACGTGATTTTCTCACCGAACGTGATCCAGGAGACTTGGACCCTACTCCAAGGAGTCAAAGAGGCGGTCACGAGGGTGGGGGCCCCCCTAGGGCGTGCCCCCTTCCTCGTGGGCCCCTCGGTGCTCCACCGACGTACTCCTTCCTCGTATATATACCTACGTACCCCCAAACGATCAGAAGAGGAGCAAAAAACCTAATTCCACTGCCGCAACTTTCTGTATCCACGAGATCCCATCTTGGGGTCTGTTCCGGAGCTCCGCCGGAGAGGGTCGTCATCACCGAGGGCTTCTACATCATCCTAGCCCTTCCGATGAACTGTGAGTAGTTTACCTCAAACCTTCGGGTCCATAGTTATTAGCTAGATGGCTTCTTCTCTCTTTTTGGATCTCAACACAATGTTCTCCCCCTCTCTTGTGGAGATCTATTCGATGTAATCTTCTTTTTGCGGTGTGTTTGTTGAGAACGATGAATTGTGGGTTTATGATCAAGTCTATCTATGAATAATATTTGAATCTTCTCTGAATTCTTTTATGTATGATTGGTTATCTTTGCAAGTCTCTTCGAACTATCAGTTTGGTTTGGCCTACTAGATTGGTTTTTATTGCCATGGGAGACGTGCTTAGCTTTGGGTTCAATCTTGCGGTGTCCTTTCCCAGTGACAGAAGGGGCAGCAAGGCACGTATTGTATTGTTGCCATCGAGGATAACAAGATGGGGTTTTTATCATATTGCATGAAACTATCCCTCTACATGATGTCATCTTGCTTATGGCATTACTCTGTTTTTAACCTAATACTCTAGATGCATGCTGGATAGCGGTCGATGAGTGGAGTAATAGTAGTAGATTCAAGCAGGAGTCGGTCTACTTGTATCGGACGTGATGCCTATATACATGATCATATCTAGATATTCTCATAACTATGCTCAATTCTGTCAGTTGCTCAACAGTAATTTGTTCACCCACCGTAGAATACTTATGCTCTTGAGAGAAGCCACTAGTGAAACCTATGGCCCCCGGGTCTATTCTCATCATATCAATCTCCATCACTTTAATCTTGCTTTGCTTTTTTACTTTGCCTTTTACTTTTCACTTTGCATCTCTATATCAAAAATAACAAAATTATTATCTATCATCTCTATCAGATTTCACGCTCGTAAGTGACCGTGAAGGGATTGACAACCCCTAATCGCGTTGGTTGCGAGGAGCTATTGTTTTGTGCAGGTACGAGGGACTTGAGCGTAGCCTCCTACTGGATTGATACCTTGGTTCCCAAAAACTGAGGGAAATACTTACGCTACTTTGCTGCATCATCCTCTCCTCTTCGGGGAAAACCAACGCAGTGCTCAAGAGGTAGCAAGAAGAATTTCTGGCGCCGTTGCCGGGGAGTCTATGCAAAAAGTCAACATACCAAGTACCCATCACAATCCCTATCTCCCGCATTACATTAGTTGCCATTTGCCTCTCGTTTTCCTCTCCCCCACTTCACCCTTGCCGTTTTATTCGCCATCTCTTTCCCAATCTCCTTCTCTCTTTCTGTTTGCCTTTCTCTCGCTCGCCCTTTTTTTGCTCGTGTGTTGGATTGCTTGTTTGTCGCGATGGCTCAAGATACTACCAAATTGTGTGACTTCACCAATACCAATAATAATGATTTCCTTAGCACTCTGATTGCTCCTCTTGCCAATACTGAATCTTGTGAAATCAATACTGCTTTGTTGAATCTTGTTATGAAAGATCAATTCGCCGGCCTTCCTAGTGAAGATGCCGCTACTCATCTGAATAGCTTCGTTGATTTATGTGATATGCAAAATAAGAAAGATGTCGATAATGATGTCGTTAAATTCAAGGTATTTCCTTTTTCGCTTAGAGATCCTGCTAAAGCTTGGTTTTCGTCTTTGCCTAAAAATAGTATTGAGTCTTGGAACAAGTGCAAAGATGCTTTTATCTCTAAGTATTTTCCTCCCGCTAAGATCATCTCTCTTAGAAACGACATTATGAATTTTAAGCAACTTGATCATGAACAAGTTGCACAAGCTTGGAAAAGAATGAAATTAAAGATACGTAATTGCCCTACTCATGGTTTGAATTTGTGGATGATTATACAAAAAAATTATGCCGGATTGAATTTTGCTTCTAGAAATCTTTTAGATTCGGCCGCGGGAGGCACTTTTATGGAAATCACTTTAGGAGATGCTACTAAACTCCTAGATAATATTATGGTAAATTATTCTCAATGGCATACTGAAAGATCTACTAATAAAAGAGTGCATGGGATAGAAGAAATCAATGTTTTGAGTGGAAAGATGGATGAACTTATGAAATTATTTGCTACTAAGAGTGTTTCTTCTGATCCTAATGATATGCCTTTGTCTACTTTGATTGAGAATAATAATGAATATACGGATGTGAATTTTGTTGGTAGGAATAATTTTGGTAACAACGCGTATAGAGGGAATTTTAATCCTAGGCCTTATCCTAGTAATCCTTCTAATAATTATGGAAATTCCTACAACAACTCTTATGGAAATTTTAATAAGATGCCTTCTGAATTTGAGAGTAGTGTTAAAGAGTTTATGAATTCACAAAAGAATTTCAATGCTTTGCTTGAAGAGAAATTGCTTAAAGTTGATGATTTGGCTAGGAACGTTGATAGAATTTCTCTTGAGATTGATTCTTTAAAGCTTAGATCTATTCCTCCTAAGCATGATATCAATGAGTCTCTCAAAGCCATGAGAATTTCCATTGATGAGTGCAAGGAAAGAACCGCTAGGATGCGTGCTACGAAAGATGCCTTTATTAAAGCGTGTTCTTCCAATTCCTATGAAAATCAAGATGAAGATCTAAAAGTTATTGATGTGTCCCCTATTAAATCTTTATTTTACAATATGAATCTTGATGAAACTGAATATGATCTTCCTTTACCTAGAAGGCGTTCCAAAACTTCGGAGTATTTAGATCTTGATGATGAAATAGATAAAAGTGGGATTGAAAGAAATAAAACCCTAGATGTTGCTAAACCCACTATATTGGATTTCAAGGAATTTAATTATGAAAATTGCTCTTTAATTGATTGTATTTCCTTGTTGCAATCCGTGTTAAATTCTCCTCATGCTTACAGTCAAAATAAAGCCTTTACCGAACATATTGTTGATGCCTTGATGCAATCTTATGAAGAAAAACTTGAGTTAAAAGTTTCTATCCCTAGAAAACTCTATGATGAGTGGGAACCAACTATTGAAATTAAAATTAAAGATCATGAGTTTTATGCTTTGTGTGATTTGGGTGCTAGTGTCTCCACTATCCCCAAAACCTTGTGTGATTTGCTAGATTTCCGTGATTTTGATGATTGCTCTCAAAACTTGCATCTTGCGGATTCCACTATTAAGAAACCTATGGGAAGAATTAATGATGTTCTTATTGTTGCAAATAGGAATTATGTGCCCGTAGATTTTATCGTTCTTGATATAGATTGCAATCCTTCTTGCCCTATTATTCTCGGTAGACCTTTCCTTAGAACGGTTGGTGCAATTATTGATATGAAGGAAGGGAATATTAGATTTCAATTTCCATTAAAAAAGGGCATGGAACACTTTCCTAGAAAGAAAATAAAATTTCCATATGAATCTATCATGATAGCCACTTATGGATTGCCTACTAAAGATGGCAATACCTAGATCTATCCTCGCTTTTATGCCTAGCTAGGGGCGTTAAACGATAACGCTTGTTGGGAGGCAACCCAATTTTATTTTTAGTTTTTTGCTTTTTCTTCTGTTTAGGAATAAATAATCCATATACTTTCTGTTTAGATGTGGTTTTGTGTTTTAATTAGTGTTTGTGCCAAGTTAAACCTATAGGATCTTCTTGGATGATAGTTATTTGATCTTGCTGTAATTTCCAGAAACTTTCTGTTCACGAAAAAAATTGTTAAAAATCACCAGAACATGATAAAATATTGATTACAATTTATGATGATCAATAAACAAATTGTATAGGTCGTCCTATTTTGGTAGATGTTTTGGAGTTCCATAAGTTTGCGTTAGTTACAGATTACTACAGACTGTTCTGTTTTTGGCAGATTCTGTTTTTCGTGTGTTGTTTGCTTATTTTGATGAATCTATGGCTAGTAAAATAGTTTATAATCCATCGATAAGTTGGAATACAGTAGGTTTAACAGCAATATAAATAAATAATGAGTTCATTACAGTACCTTGAAGTGGTCTTTTGTTTTCTTTCTCTAACGGAGCTCACGAGATTTCTATTGAGTTTTGTGTTGTGAAGTTTTCAAGTTTTGGGTAAATTCTTTTGATGGATTACGGAACAAGGAGTGGCAAGAGCCTAATCTTGGGGATACCCATTGCACCCCCAAGATAATCCAAGGACACCAAAAAGTCAAAGCTTGGGGATGCCCCGGAAGGCATCCGCTCTTTCGTCTACTTCCATCGGTAATTTTACTTGGAGCTATATTTTTATTCACCACATGATATGTGTTTTGCTTGGAGCGTCTTGTATTATTTGTGTCTTTGTTTGTTAGTGTGCCACAATCGTCCTTGCTGTACACACGTTTTGAGAGAGCCATACATGAATTGGAATTTGATAGAATACTCTATGTGCTTCACTTATATCTTTTGAGCTATGTAGTTTTGCTCTATGTGCTTCACTTATATCTTTTGAGCGTTATAATTTTGCTCTATGTGCTTCACTTAGATCTTTTAGAGCACGGTGGTGGATTTGTTTTAAAGAAACTATTGATCTCTCATGCTTCACTTAGATTATTTTGAGAGTCTTAATTAGCATGGTAATTTGCTTAATAATAATAAACTTGGTATTCAAGATTTGTAAAACTTTCTTTTGAGTGCGTTGAATACTAAGAAAAGTTGGATGCTTGATAATTGTTTTGAGATATGAAGGTGATAATATCAAAGTCATGCTAGTAGAGTAATTGTGAATTTGAGAAGTGTTTGAGTTGAAGTTTGCAAGTCCCGTAGCATGCACTTATGGTAAACGTTATGTAACAAATTTGAAACATGAGGTGTTATTTGATTGTCCTCCTTATGAGTGGCGGTTGGGGACGAGCGATGGTCTTTTCCTACCAATCTATCCCCCTAGGAGCATGCGCGTAGTACTTTGGTTTTTGATGGCTTGTAGATTTTTGCAATAAGTATATGAGTTCTTTATGACTAATGTTGAGTCCATGGATTATCGCACTCTCACCCTTCCATCATTGCTAGCCTCTTGATGCCGTGCATTGCCCTTTCTCACATTGAGAGTTGGCGCAAACTTCACTGGTGCATCCAAACCCCGTGATATGATACGCTTTTTCACACATAAACCTCCCTATATCTTCCTCAAAACAGCCACCATACCTACCTATTATGGCATTTCCATAGCCATTCCGAGATATATTGCCATGCAACTTTCCACCACTCCGTTCTTCATGACACATCTATCATTGTCATATTGCTTAGCATGATCATGTAGTTGACATAGTATTTGTGGCAAAGCCTTCGTTCATAATTCTTTCATACTTGTCACTCTTGATTCATTGCATATCCCGGTACACCGCCAGAGGCATTCATATAGAGTCATACTTTGTTCTAGTATCGAGTTGTAATCATTGAGTTGTAAATATATAGAAGTGTGATGATCATCATTTAATAAAGTATTGTCCCAAATAAAAAAATGGCCAAAGAAAAAAAAAGAAGGCCCAAAAAAAGGGGGCAATACTACTATCCTTTTTTCCACACTTGTGCTTCAAAGTAGCACCATAATTTTCATAATAGAGAGTCTCTTGTTTTGTCACTTTCATATACTAGTGGGAATTTTCATTATAGAACTTGGCTTGTATATTCCAACAATGGGTCTCCTCAAGTGCCCTAGGTCTTCATGAGCAAGCAAGTTGGATGCACACCCACTTAGTTTCTTTTGTTTAGCTTTCATACATTTATAGCTCTAGTGCATCCATTGCATGGCAATCCCTACTCCTTGCATTAACATCAATTGATGGGCCTCTCCATAGCCCGTTGATTATCCTTGTTGATGTGAGACTTTCTCCTTTTTGTCTTCTCCACATAACCCCCATAATTATATTCTATTCCACCCATAGTGCTATATCCATGGCTCGCGCTCATGTATTGCGTGAAGGTTTATAAGTTTGAGATTATTAAAGTATGAAACAATTGCTTGGCTTGTCATTGGGGTTGTGCATGATGAAAGCATTCTTGTGTGACAAAAATGGAGCATGACTAAACTATATGATTTTGTAGGGATGAACTTTCTTTGGCCATGTTACTTTGAGAAAACATAATTGCTTTGTTAGTTTGCTTGAAGTATTATTATTTTTTATGTCAATATGAACTTCTGTCTTGAATCTTTCGAATCTGAATATTCATACCACAATTAAGAAGATTTGCATTGAAATTATGCCAAGTATCACTCCGCATCAAAAATTCTCTTTTTATCATTTACCTACTCGAGGACGAGCAGAAATTAAGCTTGGGGATGCCTGATACGTCTCCAACGTATCTATAATTTTTGATTGCTCCATGCTATATTATCTACTGTTTTGGACTATATTGGGCTATATTTTCCACTTTTATATTATTTTTGGGACTAACCTATTAACCGGAGGCCCAACCCAGAATTGCTGTTTTTTTGCCTATTTCAGTGTTTCGGAGAAACATAATATCAAACGGAGTCCAAACGGGATAAAACCTTGGGGAACATGATTTTCTCACCGAACGTGATCCAGGAGACTTGGACCCTACTCCAAGGAGTCAAAGAGGCGGTCATGAGGGTGGGGTGCGCGCCCCCCTAGGGCGTGCCCCCTGCCTCCTGGGCCCCTCGGTGCTCCACCGACGTACTCCTTCCTCCTATATATACCTACGTACCCCCAAACGATCAGAAGAGGAGCAAAAAACCTAATTCCACCGCCGCAACTTTCTGTATCCACGAGATCCCATCTTGGGGCCTGTTCCGGAGCTCCGCCGGAGAGGGCCGTCATCACGGAGGGCTTCTACATCATCCTAGCCCTTCCGATGAAGTGTGAGTAGTTTACCTCAGACCTTCGGGTCCATATTTATTAGCTAGATGGCTTCTTCTCTCTTTTTGGATCTCAATACAATGTTCTCCCCCTCTCTTGTGGAGATCTATTCGATGTAATCTTCTTTTTGCGGTGTGTTTGTTGAGAATGATGAATTGTGGGTTTATGATCAAGTCTATCTATGAATAATATTTGAATCTTCTCTGAATTCTTTTATGTATGATTGGTTATCTTTGCAAGTCTCTTCGAACTATCAGTTTGGTTTGGCCTACTAGATTGGTTTTTCTTGCCATGGGAGAAGTGCTTAGCTTTGGGTTCAATCTTGCGGTGTCCTTTCCTAGTGACAGAAGGGGCAGCAAGGCACGTATTGTATTGTTGCCATCGAGGATAACAAGATGGGGTTTTTATCATATTGCATGAAACTATCCCTCTACATCATGTCATCTTGCTTAAGGCGTTACTCTGTTTTAACTTAATACTCTAGATGCATGCTGGATAGCGGTCGATGAGTGGAGTAATAGTAGTAGATGCAGGCAGGAGTCGGTCTACTTGTCTCGGACGTGATGCCTATATACATGATCATACCTAGATATTATCATAACTATGCTCAATTCTGTGAATTGCTCAACAGTAATTTGTTCACCCACCGTAGAATACTTATGCTCTTGAGAGAAGCCACTAGTGAAACCTATGGCCCCCGGGTCTATTCTCATCATATCAATATCCATCACTTTAATCTTGCTTTGCTTTTTTACTTTGCCTTTTACTTTTCACTTTGCATCTCTATATAAAAAATACCAAAAATATTATCTATCATCTCTATTAGATCTCACTCTCGTAAGTGACCGTGAAGGGATTGCCAACCCCTAATCGCGTTGATTGCGAGGAGCTATTGTTTTGTGCAGGTACGAGGGACTTGAGCGTAGCCTCCTACTGGATTGATACCTTGGTTCTCAAAAACTGAGGGAAATACTTACGCTACTTTGCTGCATCATGCTCTCCTCTTTGGGGAAAACCAACGCAGTGATCAAGAGGTAGCAGGCAACATCCCGGAGCCCGAACTTCCAAGATCAGAAACTCCTACGCCCCTGGGTCTCAGATCGGGTCAAGGTTCGGACTTAAATCCACCCACCCACCCAGATATAAGTGATCTTTCCCACATTAGACAAGAGCCCCAGGAGACAGTAGACCACTATTGGGCAAGATTCCTCCTTGTAATGAACAAGGTCAAGGACTGTCACGAGGAAGATGCAATTTCAATCTTTTGCAATAATTGCATGGACAAGGGAATCCTCAATGCCATAAGTCGCCATGACATAGCACACTTCGCTGACTTGGCGGCCATAGTACGGAAGTACTGTGCGATGGAAAGCGCCTGGAAAACTGAAACAAAATTTTGGGATCCTCTGGCTCTGACAAAAATCCCATTCCGAACTAAAAGGGTGCACTCTCGTAAGTCGCCCGACCTAATTACAAAGAAGCAAAAGCCCACTACAGAGCGTGGAACCGTATTGGAGGGATGGCTTAATGGGCCATGCAAAATTCACAGTACAGCGGACAAAATACCAACACACAGCCTTAGAGCATGTTGGGTACTCCCGCAGGTGGCCAAGAGCGGTGAGGATCTCCTCATTAGCAATACGCAGAGCAACATCCTGTGGAGAACAACAATACAATATTGACAGTCTTCGAGACCTTCGCCTCAAATAATAGGCGTAAGCGAGCACTCCGCAGCCTTTCCGAAGTCTGCCACGTAGCAGCAATAAATCCATGGAGCGACACGGTTATCACCTTCAATGCCAGTGACGAACCTAAATTCTGAACAGCCCGAGCACCAGCCGCCTTGGTCCTTAGTCCAATTGTGGACGGCTTCCGGCTTACTAAAGTGCTGATGGACGACGACAACGGACTAAACCTCATCTATGAGGAGACCCTTCGAAAAATGGAAATAGAAAGAAGCCGCATTGAGCAAAGTAGCACGACCTTCAGAGGAATCATCCCTAGTCAGGAGGCACGATGTGCTGGCAAAATCACACTAGATATGGTATTCGGCACGACGGAGAATTATAGGTCCGAAGAAATCACATTCCAAGTGGCCCCGTTCAATAGCGGATACCACGCCCTTCTAGGGCGAGAGGCATTACGATCTTCCAAGCTATACCCCATTACGGGTACATGAAGCTCAAAATGCCCGGAACCAATGGAATCATCACTCTAGCTAGTGATTCGGACATAGCACTCCGCGCCGAAAATAAAACAGCCGCACTGGCCCTCGAGGCGTTATCCGAAGCCCTTGCGGCCGAGGAATTAACTGCGCTGCGCTCCACAGTGGACAGAGACGACATGATACTCGATAAAAGATCCAAGTCCACCTCTTTTAAACCAGCGGATGAAATAGTCAAATTCCAAGTCCATCCAACGGACCATACAAAAACAACATCCATTGGGGCACAGTTAAACCCCATAGTAGACGCCGCACTACGGGAGTTCTTGCGCGAGAATTGGGACATCTTCGCCTGACATCCTTCAGACATGCCAGGAATCCCTCGCAGGCTGGCCGAGCATAGCCTAAACATTCTAAAGGGATTTAAGCCGGTCAAGCAAACTCTTTGGCGCTTCTCTGAGCCTAAGCGACAAGCCATGGGAGAGGAGCTAGCCAAGTTACTGGAGGCCGGATTCATTCAAGAAACAAAACATCCGGACTGGCTAGCAAACCTGGTGATGGTACCAAAGAAGGACAAATCCTGGCGCCTATGCGTCGACTTCAAGGACCTTAATAAGGCTTGCCCAAAGGACCCCTTCCCCCTCCCTCGCATCGATCAAATTATCGACGCTACCGCAAGACACGACTCATTGTGCTTCCTCGACGCATACTCCGGATACCACCAAATTAAGATGGAGGAGTCCGATCAAGCCGCAACGGCATTTATCACTCCATACGGCCCCTTCTTTTTTAACACCATGCCTTTCGGGCTCAAAAACGCCGGTGCAACCTATCAACGCATGATTCAGACATGCTTGGAGACACAGATTAACAAAACAGTGGAGGCATACATAGACGATGTGGTCATTAAAACCAAACACGTCGAATCCTTAATAGACGACTTGAGGCTCACATTCGATAATCTCCGAACATACGACATTAAGCTCAACCCGGAAAAATGCATCTTCGGCGTGCCGGCCGGAAAGCTCTTAGGCTTCATCGTCTCCAATAGAGGAATCAAAGCAAATCCGGCTAAAATCCGAGCTCTGTCACAGTTGGCCATCCCACCAGACCTCAAGCAAATCCAGAAACTAACTGGATGCGTGGCTGCTTTAACCCGCTTCATCTCGATTAGGAGAAAAGGCAGTACCTCTTTATCGCCTCCTGCGACGCATCGAACACTTCGAGTGGACGGATGCGGCCACAACCGGATTAGAAGAAATAAAAGCTGTTTTGGCCACATACCCAATCCTGGCCGCACCTAACGTCGGCGAACCAATGCTGCTATATATAGCGGCAACACACCAAGTTGTAAGCGAAGTGCTCGTCGTCGAACGAGAGATGGACGGACATAAATTCCCGCTTCAAAAGCCGGTATACTATGTATCCACCGTCCTCACTCCATGCAAATCACGGTACCCACATTATCAAAATATAGCATATGCGGTCTTCATGGCATCCCGGAAACTATGACACTACTTTCAAGAGTGTTCAATTACGATGGCCTCTGAAGTGCCACTCAAAGACATAATAAACAACCGCGAGGCCACGGGCTGGATTGCTAAATGGGCTATTGAGCTCCTCCCGTTCGACATAATATACAAACCACGGCGAAGTCTCAAATCGGCTGATTTAACACCGAATGGATGAAGTTTAACTCCCTAAAGAGTATGGCGCGTACTCCAATTGGATTATGCACTTCGACGGCTCTAAAATGCTGGCTGGTCTGGGTGCTGGCGTCGTCCTGACGTCCCCCACCAGAGATACAGTCCAATACGTACTCCAAATACTATACACAGACTCCAACAACGCAGCCAAATACGAGGCCCTGTTACGTGGTCTCCGGATGGTAGTCTCCATGGGCATTCAACGCCTGGAGGTGCGTGGGGACTCGAACCTTGCAATATCTCAAATAAATGGAGACTTTGACGCCAAGGATCCGAAAATGGCGGCTTATCGCAACGCCATCCTCAAAATGTTTGCTCGGTTCGAGGGGCTTGAATTTCACCATGTGGCTCGGGAAAACAATCAGGCGACGGATATCCTCGCCCGTATTGGCGCTAAGCGCGACCCTGTCCCACCTAACATCTTCTTGGAAAGGTTGTTTAAGCCATCCGTGGTATGGGAAGGGGACACCGGTAACAATAGTCCGGACCCGGCCACAACACCAGACACCGAACACTCTGACACAATCGGAGGCTCTGCCACCGAAATAACACCTTCAACCCATGTGATAATGGATGTCATCGCCCCGTGGACAGAACCATTCCTGGCCTACCTAACTAGGCAGGAACTACCCAAGGACCAAAATGAGGCACGCTGCATAGTGCGGCGGTCTAAAGCGTACAAGGTCCACGAGGGAGAGCTTTATAAGAAAAGCACTACCGGAGTCCTTCAAAGGTGCATCTCCGAAGAGGAAGGGCGGAAACTTTTGGCAGAAATCCATGTTGGACTCGGCGGCCACCACGCCGCAGCCTGGGCCCTTGTAAGCAAGGCCTTCCGTACACGTTTTTATTGGCCGACGGCCCTAGCAGACGCACAGGACCTTGTTCAACATTGCGTCGGTTGCCAGCTTTTTGCAAACCAAAGCCATATGCCGCCTACCGCTCTCCAAACAATCCCCGTTACTTGGCCCTTTGCGGTCTGGGGGCTTGATATGGTCGGACCCCTCAAAGGGGGAACCCATAATAAAAAATACCTATTGGTCATGGTGGACAAATTCACCAAATGGATAGAAGCCAAACCAGTTAAAACGGCTGAAACCGGACCAGTGATAGACTTCATATCTGGGTTGTACACCGTTATGGCGTCCCCCATAGCATCATCACCGATAACGGCTCGAACTTTACAGCCGATGAGGTAAAACTTTGGTGCAACAACATGGGCATCAAGCTTGATTATGCTTCTGTCTATCACCCGCAAACTAACGGTCAAGTCGAGCGAGCAAGTGGTCTTATCATGAGCGGCATTAAACCCAGATTAGTGCGGTCCTTAAAGGAACCAAACACGCACTGTGTAGAGGAGCTCCACTCCGTACTATGGGGGCTGCGGACCACGCCGAATCGCACTACCGGATACACAGCAACAGGCTCGAAGGTATCAAAGCAGAGAAGTACGGGCCAAAACCTATAACATTGGCGAGCTCGTTCTATGCCTACCGGAGAAGAAAAGGAACAAGCTCAAGTCCAAATGGGAAGGTCCCTTCATTATTGATCAAGTTCTGACCGGTGGAGCGTACAGTCCGTGGGATGCATCGGACAATCGACTCGAGCCAAACCCATGGAACGCAGCCAGACTCCGAAGGTTCTACGCCTAGTGCCGGACTCTATGTTCGTCTCCTTACCTCCGTCAATTTTTTACATATCCGTTCTCTGTCTTTTATCTCTTTCTTTTTTTCCTTTTTCTTCGAGGCCTTAAAAGGCTAAATTGTGTCTTGACTACACAATCTTGATGCGCTAACCGCGCTCGTTATACCCGGGGGCTTCTTATACATAAGCTCAATATAATTATTCTCCGGGCTCTATGCCCCACACATGTCTTATTCTTCCACATATACCTTTTTTCGCCATTATATGCATCGATATGACTTAAGTTTTGGCCAAGCTAGGTTGCTTGGCTCTTGTGTTTATGCCCTACGTTCCTGTTAATTCGGCTAGGGCATAAGGGGAGCACCTCTGCGATTGTTACTGCCGGGTCAGCCGGATGTGTACCTCAGACTGGGTGAAGCCGAAAGCTAGTGTTCTTAAGGGAATACTCGGTCGGTGAACAAAAGATGACTTTTATTTACTTTAATATATGCCCCTAGATGTTTATAGCCTGCGTCTCTTTTCGTAGTTCGGACATGCACATTAGGGCATGCGTACCCAGGGAAAGGAACCGTTAATGGGACTATTCTCCCTGGAAGATGTTTCTTACTATCCATGTAATATAACATAGCTAGTTGTGACCCCTACGCATGGTTTCCATGCATACCCCAGTTTTTACTGAGCAGGTATTCGGATACACTCCGGACTGTCGGGTCCAGAGGTTGAAGCGAAAAGGTCCGCCATGACAAATGATTTAAAATCCGGCTAGGGACAATACATGTCACTTGAAGTACACAGTCACTTAGACCGACTAAATTCTTCTTCTATACCATCCAACAGGCTGTCTAGCCTACAATCTTGTTGGGAATACTTTGCGGCTAATTCTACTTGGTCATACACCAAACTGACGGGGATCTCTTTCCCATCGGGCCCCACAGGTCCGACCTCGGCCATGTGGTTTGGGTCAGCCTTGGTATATCGCGTCTTCACCATGGCCCAGGCTTCCCTTGCACCTTGTTGGCAGGCTGATATCTTCCATAATCGGAAGCGCCGCCGCGCTCCCTTGAGCTTCTCTACGAGCTCCCCCATGCCTCCTGGCAGGGAGGCAGATGGCCACAATGCTTGGGCAATGCCCTGCATCACCTGTCGAACTTGTTCGTGCAGTTGTGAGAGCTCTGGCAGAAGATCACCTGCAGACCCGGGCATTTCCTCTGTGGGACGACCCATCAGCATACCTACAGATATAACTCTGTTAGCCGGTTTCTTCGCCGAACTCTATAGAAAGTTCGTTCAAGCACTTACTAAAAATGCGATGTCGAAGCCTCTTATTCTCCTTTACGGAGTCAGCAAGCTGGGCCCGAACATCTTTCAGTTCCACGCCCAGCTGGATATTGGCATCTTGGAGATTGTTTTTCTCCTGCCTAACCTTTTTAAGCATGCGCTCACCAGCCTTTAGCTGTCGTTGGGCATGCGGCTCATTCCCTATCACGGCCTCCGGATTCACTCCGGAGTCACCTGCAGAATCTATTTTTAGATTTGCATGCATGCCGCATACTATCTGGTACCTGTCATTCTTTGCACTGGAGACAAGTGTTACCAGAGGGGGCCTTCTCGGACTCCTTCAACACGACAACTGCGGCCCGTAGCTGGGCTTTGCACTCTTCCAGCTCTTGCGACAATTGGGCATTCTTCTCTGTAAGAACCTGCACAAATAATGATCCTTAAATCAGTTGTGTCAACTGTTTGAAGTCTCAGGGGCTACTGATATATATAATTATCAGATTTCATTACCTGTATATCTTTCACATACTGGTCCGTGGCTCTGGCAAGATCATTTTGAGTAGCTCGGATGTACGCGTCTCCTGAGTTGAAGGCATCGAACGCCTCTTGGGAGAAACAAGCGTCAAGGAGTACGGCACAGCGACGCCTGTGATTTATGGCGCTCTCCACTTCGGAATTTGCAACGGATAGCCTATCCTCATCCTCTGTAGGAGGAACATCCGGCGTTGGCCCCATGTTAGCATCCGCCTCTATGTCCGGCTTTGGAGTTCTACTGGTGGAGGCATGACCGGTAGCCTCTCCGGATATAGTCCGGCGAGCGTTTTTCCTACCAGGAAATATGGGCGTTATTATATTTTAAAAAAGACGACCACCACGGAGCGGGGTTCTCTTTCGTACCTCTGTGACGGCGTCTCAGTCCTGACCGCCTTCCTTTTAAGCCTACCCGGCTTCGGTGCCCCTTGTTGGTGGGTCACTGCGGGTTCGGCATGGCGTCCCGAGGGCCTTCCCTGTAAAACACCATATGTGTGCAGTAGGTGAAGTACATAAATAGGGATCCTTCTTGGAAGTTAGGGCTCCGGTCTTACTTACATGCGACGCGGGGAGCAGTCCAGGATAATCGGCTATGATGGCCACCAAGGTACCGTCGCAGCTCAACTGATAGAACGTTTTGTCGATGAGCTCCACAAATGTGTCTGGATCTTCTTCGAGTCCGGGGTCGAGGGCCCGGTCAGGGTCCTCTGGTTGTGGACCTCCCTCACGGCTTTTCGCAGTTCCTGTTATGAAATAACAAGGTAAATACTTATGAAAAGAATGCGGAAAGGACTGGAGTAGAAAGTGGCAGCTCACCCAGCTTGGGGGTTGTACATGGAGAATCCATCCCGTGGCTTGATACGGGCGAACTCCTCTTCTTCTCCTTTATACAAATCGGACAGTATCTTTGCTAGGGTAGCGACGGAGTCCGGACCTTTACGACCGCAGCGGGTGGCATCGTCTTCCCCATTGAAGTGCCACATGGGTTGTCCCCGATATTGAAGTGGTGGCACCCCCCGCATTATACATATGGACATAACCTCGTTTATTGTCAATCCTGATTTGGCCAGCGTATCTATCCGGCCCATCAGATAAAGGACTTCCCCGTTATCTTCCTCCTGGGGGCTCCGAGGGCGCCATCTGCGGCGTTCTTCAAAGGGGCGTTGTCGAACTCAGGAAGGCCCATCCGGATAGGATCTAGAAGGGGGACGTCTTCCATATAAAACCACTCCGAAGGCCAGTCTTTGGACGTCTTCTTCGGTGTACCGGACAGGTATCCGGTACCGGCGATGCGCCATATTTCGGCTCCGCCGACTTGATATAGTGAGCCCTTACGTATGCAGCACGAGGCGAATAGCCTCGCCATAGCTCAAAATGAGCCGCGGCCCGTAAACAGCTCGCAAAGGGCGGCGTAGCCAGCGATGTGTAGGATGGAAGCGGGGGTAAAGTTATGCAACTGGAGGCCGTAGAACTCCAGGAGCCTGCGGAGGAACGGATGAATTGGGAATCCAAGTCCCCCTTGGATGGATTGGGGGAGCTCTCCGCTTGCTCCCCGCCATTATAGGTGGCGAGTCTGGCTCGAACGGGAACCATATACGCTGGAGGGAGAAATCCCTGGGTCTGTAACTCTACTAATTGGCTGTGAGGGACGGAACACCTCTTCCAATCTCCGGGCTTAGGGCTACGGGAGCGAGAGGAGGAGCTGCGATGGCCGGCCATGTTGGAATGGATTTTGCCAGGTGCGCTCCGATGGATACTCATTGTGGGAAGATGGTGTGATCTGGATATGAGAATCCCCGTCTCGTTAATAGACGGTTTACTCACATGGCTAGGGTGGCAAATGTAAAAATGCCCTGGCTTCTCGCATTCGCTCGACACGAGGAAGATAGCCATTATTAGGCACTGAAGCCCAGGAGTGCAACATTTATGGGAAGCCGGACACTACTCTACAGGTACTCGGAATTTGGAGAAGAACCCGCCCTGCAATGCCGAAGACAATCTACACGCCGGACTCATCGTCATTGAAGCCTGGTTCAGGGGCTACTGAGGGAGTCCTGGATTAGGGGGTCCTCGGACGGCTGGACTATATACTTTAGCCGGACTGTTGGACTATGAAGATACAAGATTGAAGACTTCGTCCCGTGTTCGGATGGGACTCTCCTTGGCGTGGAAGGCAAGCTTGGCAATACGGATATATAGATCTCCTCCCTTGTAACCGACTCTATGTAACCCTAGCCCCCTCCAGTGTCTATATAAACCGAAGGGTTTAGTCCGTAAGACGACAACAATCATACCATAGGCTAGCTTCTAGGGTTTAGCCTCTACGATCTCGTGGTAGATCAACTCTTGTAATACTCATATCATCAAGATCAATCAAGCAGAAAGTAGGGTATTACCTCCATCGAGAGGGACCGAACTTGGGTAAACATCGTGTCCCCCGCCTCCTGTTACCATCCGCCTTAGACGCACAGTTCGGGACCCCCTACCTGAGATCCGCCGGTTTTGACACCGACAGTAGTGTCGGGGGATGACCCCCCGGGTAGGCACCGGAGTCTAGAACATTTTTGGAAACATCAGGGCGGCTGGCGCTCCTCAATCCGGCTAGCCCTCCGGCCGGGTTCCCAGTGTAGGCTGGCTGGGCACGGTGCCTCGCGCCGGGACGGCTGGCCGCAGGTCAGCGGCTGTCCCATCGGCCATACGACAAGACAACCTACCACGGCGGGAGTGCATGGCTACAGTGCGGCCGTACCCACTGACCCGGGCGACCGACATCAGCGCGGCTCGCCACTGTAGCCCACCGACGCCAACCACTCTGTGCTGCGGGACATGACGAGCAATAGTGTCATGCAGCCGGCAGGACCCGCACCCAGCGGGCGCACCGCCGACTCCAGTCGATGACACCAGGGTCCCGCACCCATGTATCTTTACCATTGTAACCCTGGGGGTCGGCCTATAAGACCCCCCCGGAGCCCTCCATGCAGGGACACATGATCTGCTCTCTTAGTCTACACACACTCTCACACGCACAAGAGAGTGATACGTGTCCAACGTATATATAATTTTTATTATTCCATGCTGTTATGTTATCATTCTTGGATGTTTTACAATCATTTTATAGGAACTTTACCTTATTTTTGGGACTAACCTATTGAGATAGTGCCCGGTGCCAGTTGCTGTTTTTTGCTTGTTTTTTACTTCGCAGAAAATCAATACCAAACAAAGTCCAAACGCAGCGAAATTTTTTGGGGAATTTTTCTAGGCCAAAAGACACATGATGGGCCAAATAAGTACCAGAGGGGTGCCCCGAGGGGGGCACAACCCACCTAGGCGCGCCCTAGTGGGTTGTGCCCACCTCGGTGGCCTCCCGCACTGCCTCTTTGCTCTAAAAATACCCTAATATTCCAGAAACCCTAGGGGAGTCGACGAAAATCAATTCCAGCCGCCGCAAGTTCCATAAACCACAGATCCAATCTAGACACCATCACGGAGGGGTTTATCATCCTCATTAGTGCCTCTCCGATGATGCGTGAGTAGTTCATTGTAGACCTACTGGTCCAGAGTTAGTATCTAGATGGCTTCCTCTCTCTCTATCTCTCTCTCTCTCTCTCTCTCTCTCTTTTGATTCTCAATACAATGGTCTCTTGGAGATCGATTTGATGTAACTCTTTTTGCGGTGTGTTTGTTGGGATCCGATGAACTTTGAGTTAATGATCAGATCTATGTTTTTATCCATGTAAGTTATTTGAGTCTTTTGATCTCTTATATGCATGATTACTTATAGCCTCGTATTTCTTCTTCGAATCTTTGGTTTAGTTAGGCTGACTAGTTCAAATTTTCTTGCCATGGGAAGAGGTGCTTTGTGATGGGTTCGATCTTACGGTGCTTGAACCCAGTGATAGAAGGGGAAACGACACGTATGTATCGTTGCTATTAAGGATAACAAGATGGGGTCTATTCCTATATGATTAGATCTTGTCTACATCATGTCATTGTTCTTATTGCATTACTCCGTTTCTCCATGAACTTAATACACTAGATGCATGCTGGATAGCGGTCTATGTGTGGAGTAATAGTAGTAGATGCAGGCAGGAGTCCGTCTACTAATCTTGGACATGATGCCTATATAATGATCATTGCCTGGATATCGTCATGATTATTTGATGTTCTATCAATTGCCCAAGAGTAATTTATTTACCCACCGTATGCTATTTTTCTCGAGAGAAGCCACTAGTGAAATCTACGGTCCCCGGGTCTCTTCTTTATCTATTTTCCTTTGAGATCTATTTTTATTTGCTTTTATTTTAAGATCTATTAATCTAAAAACCCAAAAATACCTGGCTGCAATTTATTGTTATTTATTTTATCTCGCGTTCCCGCGAGATCTATTTATCCAATCTACTACATTTTTACATATCTTTTACCCGGGAGGGATTGATAACCCCTCTTTTACGCCGGGTTGCAAGTGTTTGTTCTTTGTGTGCAGGTGCCGTTCACGTAGTGTTGCGTGGTTCTCCTACTAGTTCGATAACCTTGGTCTCATCACTGAGGGAAATACCTACCATAGTTGTGGTGCATCATTCCTTCCTCTTTGGCGAAATACCGGCGTAGTTCAAGCCACAACAAAAGGAATTTCTAGCGCCATTGCCGGGAAGACATCATCAACATCTACCAGGTTCCTAATCACAAATCTCATCTCCTTGCAATTTACATTTTTTGCCATTTGCCTCTCGTTTTCATCTCCCCCACTTCACAAATTTTTTTATTCACCCTCTTTTTCGGTTGCCATTTTCTCGTCAGATCTGTTTTTGTGTGCAATTTTGTTTGCCGCTTTTTGTCGTTATGGATAGTTCTTCCTCTATTGCATGCACCCCCAAGAACGAGGTTCTTAACTTTAAACAAAGGGGAGGGGAGAATTTAAAAGATGCTTGGTATAGGATTTGCAATGCTCATAATAGATCTATTCGTAAGCAATCTACCGTTGTTCTTCTTCGCTGTTTTTATGTGGGCATCACCACTTGGTATAGATTCGTTCTTGATACGATTACCGGTGGGAATTTCTTGAGGTGTCCTTCTCTAGATGCTTTTAATGCTATGGGAAATTTAGTTGGATCACCGCCTCTTATGGTTAATGAAACAACTTTAATTCTTGAGCATGTTATGGAAAGACTTGATGCAATTGAAAATAAAATGCTTGCAGAAGAACATATTGAAAACTTGGATAAAAAGATGCATAATTTTGCTAGTAAGATTGGGTCAAAAGCGGGAGAAGTTCTTAAGTTTTTAAAGGAAGAGGGGATCATAATTCACGAAAGAATTGAGGAAAGCCCATCTTGGATCGATAAATTGGAAGGAATCTTTAGTAATGTAAGCACGACTTTTGCCTCCGCTAAAACTATTGAAAAAACTCCGGTAAAAATTAGCAAGATTACTCAAGCCACTAAAAACAAGGGTGCAACCTCTACTAGTAACAAAGAAGATCTTAAAATGATTAGTATTCACCCCGATTCTATTGAAGTGATAAGAGACCCTACTGGCAAGAATGAATTTCTCAAATTTATTCCTAGAAGTATTGTTGTTGAAAATTTATATGCTAAATCCTTGAAGAATTCCAAGTGTTTGGTTGAAGAGTTAGAAAATGAAGACGACAATACTTAGATATTTGCATTATGCCTAGCTAGGGCATAAAATGATAGCGCTTGTTGGGAGGCAACCCAATGAATAAAATTTATTTTTGTCTTTTTCTTTCCGTTCTTGAGTGTTTGAACAATTATGCTGGTGTTATGATTGTGTTTTTTTATGTTTTCATTAGTGTTTGTGCCAAGCAAAGCCTTTGGGATCATGTCCAGTGATAGTTGATTTGATCTTGTTGAAAAACAGAAACTTCATGTGCCAGTCGCAAAATTTTTTAAAATCACAGAAGCGTCATAAAATTCTGAATTTTTTACACAAGATTGATATACCAATTTCTCACGTTGTCCTAATTTTTCACAATTTGGGAGTTACATAAGTATTAAAAGTTTTTAGATTACTACAGACTGTTCTGTTTTTGACAGATTCTGTTTTCTTTGCGTTGTGGGCTTATTTTGATGAATCTATGGATTGTATTGGAGGGTATAAGCTATAGCAAAGTAGGAATACAGTAGATATAATGCAACAATAAAATATGAATGGGTTTTCAATAGTACTTAGAGTAGTGATTTGCTCTGTTATACTAACGGATCTCACGAAGGTTTTGTTGAGTTTTGTGTGATTGAAGTTTTCAAGTTTTGGGTGAGATCACGATGGATGAAGGAATAAGGAGTAAGAAGATCCTAAGCTTGGGGATGCCCATGGCATCCCAAGCTATTATCTAAAAGAGAAGCAAGCAACTAAGCTTGGGGATGCCTGAGTGGCATCCCCTCTTTCTTCTAACGACCATCAGTATTTTACTTGGAGCTATATTTTTATTCGTCACATATCATGAGTTTTGCTTGGAGCGTCTTGTATGATATGAGTATTTGCTTGTTTTGCTTTTTGTTTTGTGTCATCTATCCTTGCTGGACATACCTATTTGAGAGAGCCAAAATTATGCTATGATTTGTTAGAATTGCTATCTATGCTTCTGTCGCAGGGGGACGTCGCGTTGCACAAAGAGCAGACGAGCGTGGGGCAGCACGACAGAGATTACGCGGGCAGTTTTACCCAGGTTCGGGCCGCCGCGAGGTGTAAAACCCTACTCCTGCTTTGGTGGATTGATGGTGGAAAGGTGGTGGTGGAGCGTAGTACACTTGCCCGGCAAGGGTTGCCTCAAGGCAGCAGCGACTACGCGCATAGTGTGAGTTATCCAACCTTCTAACCCTTTCTATGGTTACCATGGGCCTCCTTTTATAGATCAAGGGGTTACCACAATGGCAAAGTAGTCATTATGCACTGATAAGATAGCAAACAGTGCTATCATACCTAACTCCATGGGCTGACATGGCTCATTAAATGCGCCACTCAACGTCACATCGTTGGTTGCCCGACAAGTCTTGCCGGGCCGTCTTTGCCAGCTTCGCGCCTGCTCGCTTGACACGTCGTAAGACGAGTGTCATCTGTGGGTTTCCCCTGTAGGGAGTGCCTGCCATGTGGCGAATGGCTGCCACTCAGTCATTCTGCGGCTTGACATCGCACTGATCGACAACGTGAGTCGTGGTGGACTGGTTGGTGAGGTGGTCTTGCCTCCGTGAGCCCCGGCAGGCCCTGCCAGGATGCCTTGGCTGTTTGCTTCTGGGGTGGCCTCGCCCCTTGCCGGGTTCGCCTGCCCGGCAAAGGAGGCCCTTCTCTTGATGATACCTTGCTTCTCTGGCTTGTCCTTGGTCCCTCTGATCTGCATGTTGGTCCTTCGACGCTCTTGGTTCCTTGTACTCTGACTTGGGCTGGTGCTTCGATCTTGTTCCCGTGCCTGTGCACAGTCTGGGCAACAGACCCAGGGTTTGTTGCACCGACAGAAGCCCCCGGGCCTGCCCCGAACGCGCTGCTGAGCATCGTCGGGGTAGGGCCTAATAAGTGCACATGCGGGGTTGCTGAAGAGGCTGGTCTCTAGAGGTCTTCTTCGCTTCTTCATTAGTCTTGATTCCGGGCCAGTTTCCGCTTTCTCCGCACGTCGTTTGCAAAGCTGCAGAAGAACTTCGATCGTGGCCTGCGGAATTTTCTCGTCCTACGATCACAGGGCGGAAACTGCCATCCCACTCGCCTGCAGTTTCGCACACACCTACCACGTGCTTCGCATGCATTGGGTGTGGTAGGTGGGGGATGCAGAGGGCACGAGGAGGAGTGCCATGGCCGAAAACCAAGCACTGGTGGTTGGAGCAGAGGACCGGCCTTGATTCTCAGAGCCATAGAGGGCGCCGAGAGGCCGTATTGGAGGAGCGGGGTGGCAATTTCCTGTATGAGGAGCCAGCCCCCCGCCCCGGCCCCCTAGAAAAAGGGGCAGGGTGGCGCCTCTCTGCACACACTTCTTCTCCTTCTTCTCCTTCCACAATTCTTCCCTCCCAATCATGGTGAGAGGGCGAGGGCGCGGTGGTGTCCAGGAGGCGACGAGGGCTTCTCCTCGACAGCGCGTCCCCCCTCCTCCAGACCCTGCGGTGGCGGAACCCGCCATGAGGGGAGGAGGAAGGGGATGAGGACGAGGCCGCCACGGTGCTCGAGTAGGAGGAGCGTGGGGCGGTGCCTTGGTAGCGCCTCCACCGGCGGCTCCTCCCCTGTGGAAGGCCAAGTCGGGGACCAACCTCGGGGATTCATCATCAGGTTGTACAAGCCTCTGCGTGGTCATCTTCGCCTTCCAACTCCTTTTGCGCGGGAGATGGAGCTCGAGCAACCACGCGCTTTGAGGTTGCACATGAGGGGTTGTGGGAACGACGATATGAGGGTTGATGTCGACTTCCCTGCCCCTCACGTAATGTACCTCCGACGCGGCTGGAAGACCTGCACCCATGCTCACAGCTTCTCGGAGGGGCATGTTCTCCAGTTAAAATCAATAGAGAACGACCTGCTCTCCGTCAAGATCTTCGGGTGCTCGGGAGGACGCTTAGGGTGCTGCGCGGAGAGCTCGACCAACGATGAAAGCTCCTCCTCGAGCGAAAGCAACGAGGAGGACAGTGACGGCGATGACGACGGCAGTGGGCGGGAGAGCGCCGACTCTGACTCCGGCTGATCGTTGCCCGCACCATCTTCATCACGCAGCAGCACCATCATCTGCATCCGCATCTCCTTCCTGGCAATGCGATTTGCCGGGGAGTTAGATGCAGAGGTGCGGACGGTGCTCCCGGGCTCCTCCAGCTGGACCCCGGTAGGCTTCCTCTCGGGCTGTAGCTCCGTTAGCCCTGCCAAGTCTTGCTGGACCTAGTGGCGGTGGTCGACGGGGTGGCCTTTCGCCGTGCTCTCCATCGAGGCATTCCCTCGTACTCCCGTTCCCGTCGGGCTACCTCTCTTGCAGCCTGAGGGGGGCGAGCTGGGCCTCTGCCCAGGCGCTCCTTTTGCCCTCCTCACCTTCGACGGCCGTGCCTAGGAGGAGATGGACAAGAAAGGGCATCACGGGGCACTTATCTTTTTTCAAGCTTAAATCTGTAGGCATTTGCCAAATTTTAATTCAAATAATGTAATCTCTCGAGTTCATGTTTGTGTTCTGTAATGCTTGTACTTGTATCAGCATATTAATGAGAAAGATGAACCTTTTCGGGAACCCGTGCATGTGTATGTCCACGTGATGCGCCTTGAAGCTACGTCGGCATTTCCCCAAAGAGGAAGGGATGATGCAGCACAGCGGCGATAGGTATTTCCCTCAGTTATGAGAGCAAGGTTATCGAACCAGTAGGAGAACCAAGTAACACAACGTAAATAGCACCCGCAGACAAATAACAAATACTCCCAACCCGACGTGTAAAAGGGGTTGTCAATCCCTTTCATGTAGCGGCGCCCCAAGATAGGCAAGCAGACGTGAATAAAATTATAGTAGATTGATAGATCGAATGCCAAATAAAATAAATAAGGATAAAATGCAGCGATGTATTTTTGTATTTTTGAGTTTAATAGATCTGAAAATAAAAGGCAAATAAAATAGATCGCGAAGGCAAATAATATGAGAAAGAGACCCGGGGCCGTACGTTTCACTAGTGGCTTCTCTCGAGAAAAATAGCAAATGGTGGGTAAACAAATTACTGTTTGGCAATTGATAGAACTTCAAATACTCATGACGATATCCAGGCAATGATCATTCACTATTGCAGGATGGTGCCAACATGACACTATGATCAGAGACCCTTCGATGAAACTGTGTGCGATGCCATAATCGTGAACGATGGTGTAAAAAACCCGTCAAAAAAGGTGCAAAACGTTTGCGATGGAGGATGCATCAAACACAGTTCAGATTTTAGTTGCGTGTGCGATGCAGGGCATACAGTTCAGCTCAATTAACTATTTGTGATGAGGAGGAACAAAAGAAACAGGCAGCCAGATGAAGGTGTGTGCGATCTACAGCATACGATTCACTCGGGTGAACTATTTGTGATTAGGAAACACAAAAGAAACGGTCAGCCAGATCAACGTGTGTGCGATATATGGTATGCGATTCACTCGGATGAACTATTTGCGTTGAGACATGAGAACAGAAAGGTTCAACTTAACAACATGTGTGTCGGTGTCAAAACCGGCAAATCTCGGGTAGGGGGTCCCGAACTGTGCGTCTAGGCGGATGGTAACAGGAGACAAGGGACACGATGTTTTTACCCAGGTTCGGGCCCTCTCGATGGAGGTAAAACTCTACTCCTGCTTGATTAATATTGATGATATGGGTAGTACAAGAGTAGATCTACCACGAGATCAGAGAGGCTAAACCCTAGAAGCTAGCCTATGGTATGATTGTTGTTGTCCCTAGAATTTAAACCCTCCGGTTTATATAGACACCGGAGGGGGCTAGGGTTACACAGAGTCGGTTACAATGGGAGGAGATCTACATATCCGTATTGCCAAGCTTGCCTTCCACGCCAAGGAAAGTCCCATCCGGACACGAGACGAAGTCTTCAATCTTGTATCTTCATAGTCCAAGAGTCCGAACAAAGGTTATAGTCCGGCTATCCGGACACCCCCTAGTCCAGGACTCCCTCAGTAGCCCCTGAACCAGGCTTCAATGACAACGAGTCCGGCGCGCAGATTGTCTTCGGCATTTCAAGGAGGGTTCCTCCTCCGAATACTTCATAGAAGATTTTGAACACGAGCATCATGTCCGGCTCTGCAAAACAAGTTCCACATACTACCATAGAGATAATAATATTTACACAAATCCAATCTGCTGACGTATTCCGTAGCACAACATCATACCACAGCCAAGCCTTTATTTGAATCGTTTTTTGGCTGTCCCACCTCAGCGCGTTTTGCAAGGCGGTTTCCTTGGCACGTCTTGTCAGAGCAGAGACCGTGTCCCCTTTATTTACGGGATTCTCATCAACACGGACGTGGGTAACCCAGTCGCGCCCGTTGGTATGTCTCCTCGATCAAAGGCAAGTCCCAAACGGTCACGAGAAGGGCTCCTGGTATTCAACCTCTTATAAAGAGACCAAGGCTTTACCCCTTTCTTTCGATCTCAATCGAATTCACCTCTCGCCTCGAGTTCCAACACCCAAGGCTCCAGATTCAGGCGCTTCAGACCTTCGACGATGTCCGGCTCCGACCTTCGAGGCCAATGGATGCCTTCCTCCGTCATGAAGGAAGACGTACTAAAGCTGAGGGAGGCCAGGTATTTGACCGGCGAAATCCCGCATAGGCTGCCTGCTCAAGGCAGGCTATTCCCACTCCCAAGCCTAGCGAGAGCATTGTGTTCATGTCTCACTTCCTCCGAGGGCTAGGTTTTACGCCGGATCCCTTCGTGAGGGGGCTCATGTTTTATTATGGGCTGGACTTCAACGACTTAGCTCCGGAGTCTATCCTCCACATCTCCTCATTCATCGTTGTGTGCGAAGCCTTCCTCCGTATTACCCCTCACTTCGGATTGTGGCTCAAGACCTTTAAAGTAGAGCCGAAGATGATCGAGGGACAGCACGCAGAGTGCGGAGGCACTGTAATAAGCAAGAATGCTGACGCTCCATGGCCTGAGGGCTCTTTTCAAGAGGAGTCCAGCTTATGGCAACAAGAGTGGTTTTATATCACAGCTCCCAGGGGTACCAAGTGGGTGGCGCCGCCCGCTTTTCGCTCGGGTCCCCCGCCCCGACTAGCGTCATGGGTCAATAAGGGGCTGGACAGGGGGCCGACAAAGGACGTGCCCCTGTTGCAGGGCCGCATCCAAGATCTCCTGGAAAGAGACATCAGTCTGGTCATGGTGACGCAGGTCATGTTGATTCGCCGAGCCCTGCCCTGCAAACGTCGCCCCCTCCGCCTGTGGGAGTTCAATCTGGAGGGACCGCGAGCTCTCCAACATTTTATGGGCGCGACGCCCGCGGAGATGTACAAATTGTTCTTCGGACCACAAGTAGTGTGTCCGACTCTACTGAGGACGCAGGTCTGAGCTGCAATCGTCCGGATACTCAAGTAAGTAGCCCTGTGCCCGGGCACGCCATCTGTTCATTTATCACAACATCGCCCTTAAAAAGGCTGTTTCTTGAAACAGGAGTGGATAGCGAAGGCGAAGTTAATCAGGTGTCCGTCCCCCCTTCCTGAGACCTCGCCGGATCCCGTGTTAACCAGGATGCTGGAGATCGCGCCTTCAGAAGAAAACGAAGGGGGGGACAAGGAAGCTACTGCCTCCGCGAAGGAGGCTGTCCGGAAAGGAGGAATAGAAAATTCCTCTCCTCAGGGGAAGAAGAGGACCGCCTCTGAAGACCCGGAGACCGTGATCTTAAAGCGGGGGAAGCAGTCTTCGCCAGAGGATCCTGTGCCGGGGGGTGCCTCGGCCGTACTATGCCCTCAAGGGGATCAGCCCTCCACCGAGCCGTAAGTAAAAAGGGGGTTTAAAAAATGAGAGAAATCCTTGCTTTATTTCTGAGGAAAATAACCGAAAATTTACCTTGTAGTTCGGACCTTAGCCTTTCTCAGCAGAGCTCGTCTTCGGGTGATCTTCTTCCGGAGATGATGGAGAGCGGAACGCCTCCCCCTGCCATACCACCTTACGAGGCGGGCGACCTCGAGGTATCGTCACGGAGGGTTTTACCTAATCCGGCAGGGCCGGAAGGCAGTCATATGGCCCCCCGAAGCCCTCCGTGTTCGGCCTTCGAAAAAGGCAATCGGACGAGTCCGGCACCGCCTGGTGCACAGTCGGAGGTACTGAAGGATCTGCTAGGGCGAGCGTCTATCTCAGAGGAGCACCGTAAGTTGATGGTACGGTAATTGAAAGGATTTCGTCCGTGGAGAACGGGTTGCACGAAGCTGTCAGGAGTTTACTGATAGGTTTTGAGGTATGCGAAATGATGTACCTTTTGACAGTTCCGTATATTTTAAGATGTGCCCTGTGTAGATAGTAGCCCCTGAGACTCTGTGTGCTGTCGAAAGCGATGGCATGCAGAGGATCATAATCCCAAGTATAATTTGCCGCCTTTCTATGTAGGTGGCGAAGTGTCCGGTGGCTAGCCGGACTGATGAATTTGCCGAGCTAAAGAGGCAACTTGACGTGGTAGATGCCGACATCGCGCTTGTCAACAAGCGGCTTGACGACGCACAAGGTATGTAATTTCTCCAGAGACACCTGGTAAGAGGAGCTTGACGCCAGTATCTTACAACATGTGCGCTTGATGCAGATGGGGCTGCCACCATGGAGGACCTTCTGGCAGAACTTGCCTGAGCCAAGGAGCAAGCCAGAAAAAGCGATGCGGATGCCATAAAGGCGGTTGAGGAGCTAAAAGTCGAACAGGCTGCTCACTCCCGAAGCAAGAAGGAAATGGCCGAGATGGATGTGAAGTTAAAGAACGCTGCTGACCGCTGCAAGCTTCTTGAAAAAGAAGATCGGGCAGAGCGGACGGACCTGGAGAAGGCCACTACAACGGCCAAGGATGCTCATTCTGCGATGAGAGCGATGAAGGAGGAGCTACGTCAAGCCGGAGATATCGCGGCTGGAAAGCCCTTTATGCCGCGGATGAAGTCCGGAGATCCTAAATATGCTCCGTTGGACCGGATGTGGAGTTCGGCGGACGCATATCTGGATTTAGCGGCGAGTGCCGCTGATGCGGCCGAACACTTCCGAGATCAGAAAGATCGCAAAGTGGAAAAGCTCTTCTGGTCACAGTTCAACAATCCGGAGCGTCCGCTTCCATTGACCGATCGCTTGGCCGAATGGGCCGAGCTGAATAGGTTGTCCGGACTTGCCATGAAGTATGTCATGGATCATCTGTGGCCAAAAAGGCCAAAGCCGAACAATTATTTTAGCTTGGTGCAGCAGTTCCTTGGTGCGGTGCCGTATATCAACGCGATGAAGAGGTCAGCATGAATGGAGGGTGCACGGATGGCCCTTGCCCGTGTCAAGACATACTGGGCAAAGATGGAGGCCACCGCCATTGCATCCCAAGATTCGGACGGAGGCCGAGTTCCTGCCGAACACTTCTTTCAGGAAGTTCTGGAGGGCGCTCGTTTAATAGAGACGCAGTGCTCGAAGGATATTATGTTCGAATAACATGTATTCTTGTTTAAAACAATATTTTGATGGAATGTAGAAGCTTTTTATACTTGTGCCTGCAAGAATTATAATACCTCCTGTGCGGCCGTTAGTGTATATATGTATATAATCTGAAAGATGGCAGTCGTCGGCTTCAGCCCCCACGCATATAATGCGGGGGTGTTCGCAGAAGGCGCATTTTCACACTTGATCCAACGTCTTGGTCCATGAAGGAGGTGATAGCGCAGCGAACTAGGCAATCGGACTATAATGCTTTATCACTTTCACTTAGCCATAGGAGCTTGACAGTGGGGCTACTATATAGCCCCTGGTGGCGCCGCGCTCGCCCGAATTCGGGGCGCGTGTGTGCCTGGCCGGGAAACGGCCCTTCGTTAATGCGGAGGAATCCCGAAGATTCTGATAAGTCATAGAGTGGTTGACCAGTCTCTCGTTATATCATGACAGTCAGTTTTCGGCTTTCTCTACTGAGGTGCTCGCCTGGCTGAACCGGGGCACAATTGCAGTAGTTCTCTTGGTGCCGCCTTAACCGATAGAGCGGAACGTAAGGCAGCAAAACGCAGGAGCCGGGCAAACCCAACATTTGACCAAAGACTTGATTCGGAGCTGATGCATATAAGGCCAAACTCGCGACGCCGAACACTCCCTAAGGTATTCGGTCTTTATGAAAACAGGCTGAACAGTGCCCTTTGTAATAAGCCCCTGGTGTCCAGGTACGTGCAAATTTCTGACGTGGCCACATGCCAAGACGCCAGCCTCCTTCACGGTTATACTGAGAATTCGGGGGATATGTATCAACAAGAGACAATAAAAAAGGTTTACACAGGGTCTTAATCTAAAAAGAATCCTTGAAACGGGTCCCTGCTGCACGTTTGCGCCTGTGTCTCCATTGTGCCGTATCCTGGACGGGTGTAGTGCGGTGTTCATGTGTAAAAGAGAGGAACTTAGTTGAAAAAATAGTTGTGTGAAATGTATGTTATACTAAACAAAGTATAATTCAAGATGGGTAAAATTGAGCCTTATTGTCGCTTATTTTACATACGCGGAGCCCCTTGTATAGGGGTGTGCGACTATTAAACCTTTATCAATTATATGTTTGCTCCGGACTCGTCTAGACGTGTCCGTGGTCTTAACAACCTGTTAGATGCTTTGGTTGGTGAAGCCGTTTTAATGTGTGGCTGCCGCGGCAGCCGAACAATCTTCCACGTGCGAGGAGGGTTCAATATTTCCTTTTAATGACATGATGCCTCGTGGACCGGGCATTTTAAGCGTGAGAGACGCATAATGCGGTATTGCGTTGAAGCGGGCGAAAGCTTCGCGTCCCAGTAGTGCTTGATAACCGCTTTGAAACAGAGTGATGTGGAAGGTCAGCTTTTCGCTACGGAAGTTGTCGGGGGATCCGAACACAACTTCTAGTAGGAGGGAGCTCGTGCAATGGGCTTCTAGGCCTGGCGCTACTCCTTTAAAGGAAGTATTGCTATGGCTAATTTTTGTTGGGTCCATCCCCATTTTGCGGACTGTATCCTAATAAATCAGGTTTAAACCACTGCCGCCGTCCATCAGGACGCGTGTAAAGTGGAATCCGTCAATTATTGGGTCTAACACCAAGGCAGCCCAGCCTGCGTGCCGGATACTTCCGGGGTAATCCTGATAGTCGAAGGTGATGGGTTTTGACCACCAGTGGCGAGACTCCTTTGTGATAGGTCGCGTGGCGCGTATCTCTGTGGGCGCCACTTCATTTCTCCCTTTTGTCACGTGTAGTAAGTTTACTGTCTTGACTTCTTGTGGGAATTTCTTTTGTTCCCCCTTGCTTTGTTTGTGGGGTTCATCATCGTCCTCGCTTGGTGTATCCAGCCCCTTGTGTTCGGCGTTGAGTTTGCCAGATTTCTTGAAGACCCAACATTCTCTGTGGGTATGATTTGCAGGCTTCCCGGGGGTGCTGTGGATTTGACATATCTTATCCAGGATTTTGTTTAGGTTAGACAGTTCGTCCCTTTTATCTTTGAGGGGCAGCTTTTTCTAACCCTGCCGAGAGCTTTTGAATCCGGTGTTAACTGCCGTGCTCTTCGAGCTGTTTCCCTTATTCTGGCGCTGGTCTTTGCTGCGTCGCGGTTTCCCGTTTCCATCCCTGACTTCGGATGTACTTGGGTTGCTGGTGCTGCATCTTGCCAACCAGCTGTCCTCTCCCGCACAAAAGCGGGTCATGAGGCTTGTTAATGCGGCCATTGTTCTTGGCATTTCTTGGCCGAGGTGTCTGGCGAGCCATTCGTCTCGGACGCTATGTTTGAAAACTGCTAAGGCTTCGGCGTCCGGACAGTCAACAATCTGGTTCTTTTTCGTAAGAAATCTATTCCAGAGCTTCCGAACTGACTCTCCGGGTTGTTGAGTTATATGACTTAAATCGTCTGCATCCAGTGGTCGGCCGTAGGTCCCTTGAAAATTTGCCCGAAAAGCATCCTCGAGTTCTTCCCAGCTTCCAATGGTGTTTTCGGGAAGGCCTTTAAGCCAATGCCGGGCTGGCCCTTTGAGCTTGAGGGGTAGGTACTTTATGGCGTGGAGGTCATCTCCTCTGGCCATATGGATATGGAGGATGTAGTCCTCAATCCAGACTCCAGGGTCTTTCATTCCGTCGTATGCCTCTATGTTTACGGGTTTAAATCCTGCTGGAAATTCATGGTCCAACACCTCATCGGTGAAACATAGGGGGTGTGCGACACCCCTGTATTTGGGTGTGCCGTGGTGTTTGGATATTTGTTGTGTTGCATTGCTTGCTAGAGCATGCTTTCTTGGCCCGTAGATAGATCTGGTTGGGCCATCTTTTCTATGCGAGTCCTCATGTGGATCGTGTGCTGGCTTGTGTGCGGCGTCATTCGCCGTTCTGTGTTGGCCGTGAGGTCGTCTATCCGACCGAATGATTGCCTTGTTTTTTGATTGCGGGGGCTCTAAGGCCTCTTCATCAAATTCCGATAGTAGCTTTCGCTTCGAGTAGCTCTTTGTGTGGCGACTGCCGCCATATTTGTCTGCGGTGTTGAGTGCTTTGCTCCATCTGATTCTGAGTGCATCTTCCGCAGTTTTGAGCTTCCGCTTCTGCTTTTTCAAGCTACGCGTCGTGGCGACGAGCCTTTTGTGGAGGTTCTTCTGCTCCAGGAACTTGTCCGGCGTGAGGTCGTCCGGACTGTTATCTTCGCTGGGGACGGGTTGTTCGGTTTGGTTATCCAAGTTACATTGCTCGGACGGTTGTTCGATGCCATGTTCATCGTCCGCCCGCTCGCCCTGCTCTGTGGCTGGGTCTGTATGACCGCTTTCTCTGTCGAGGCGGGGTTTGGAGCGGCGCTTACGCCGCCGCTTTGATTGCTTTTTGAAGGAACGATCCTTCGTTGCGTCCTCCCGTTCCTCGTCGTCGTTTCCTTTGGGTGTGTCCACCATGTATACATCGTAGGATGAGGTGGCTCTCCAGTGCCCTGTGGGCGCTGGTTCATGTTCGTCTCCTATATCGTCGTCCATACCGTCGATGTCTTCGGAGTCGAAGTTAAGCATGTCGGTCAAGTCATCGACGGTGGCTATGAAGTGGGTGGTGGGTGGGCGTCGAATTTCTTCGTCGTCCGCATCCCAATCCTGCCAGTCATAATCCGACCAGGACTCTCCTGACAAAGAGAGAACCCTTAGTGAATTCAGTATGTCGCCGAAGGGCGAGTGCTGAAAGATATCCGCGGCGGTGAACTCCATGATCGGCGCCTGATCGGATTCGATTGGCAGGGGCGCGGAGGGTTCGGAGTCCGGACAGGAGTCCGGCAATGTGGAGTCACGGGCCTCATGAAGGATAAGGCTGGTGTTCGGCTCGATCGTCGTTGAGACCGCAGCCCCCGTGGCGGGGTCTAGCCATCCGCCCTCGATCGGCCCAGTTGGCTCCGAGCTAAAGGTTGGAGCGGATGCAGGTGCAGCCTCCAGGGCCATGTTCGGCGGCAGAGCTAAATCATGCCCATCATGACCGTGCGGCACGCTCGGCGGTGACTCGAATCCGTCAAAGATCAAGTCTCCACGGATGTCAGCCGTGTAGTTCAAACTTCCAAATCTGACCTGATGGCCAGGGGCGTAGCTTTCAATCTGCTCCAGATGGCCAAGCGAATTAGCCCGCATTGCAAAGCCACCGAACACGAAGATCTGTCCGGGGAGAAAAGTCTCACCCCGGACTGCATCGCCGTTGATGATCGGAGGAGCCATCGGGCCTAAAGATGACGACACAGAGGAACTCTCAATGAGAGCACCAATGTCGGTGTCAAAACCGGCGGATCTCGGGTAGGGGGTCCCGAACTGTGCGTCTAGGCGGATGGTAACAGGAGACAAGGGACACGATGTTTTTACCCAGATTCGGGCCCTCTCGATGGAGGTAAAACCCTACTCCTGCTTGATTAATATTGATGATATGGGTAGTACAAGAGTAGATCTACCACGAGATCAGAGAGGCTAAACCCTAGAAGCTAGCCTATGGTATGATTGTTGTTGTCCCCTACGGACTAAACCCTCCGGTTTATATAGACACCGGAGGGGGCTAGGGTTACACAGAGTCGGTTACAATGGGAGGAGATCTACATATCCGTATTGCCAAGCTTGCCTTCCACGCCAAGGAAAGTCCCATTCAGACACGGGACAAAGTCTTCAATCTTGTATCTTCATAGTCCAAGAGTCCGAAAAAAGGTTATAGTCCGGCTATCCGGACACCCCCTAATCGAGGACTCCCTCAATGTGTGTGATACGCGGCAAACAGGTCTGTAATCAGAAACGTTTGTGAAGACCGAAATAACACAGATGATTACTGCTAACAAGCCGTGTGTGTTGTGAGCAAACGATTGCTGGTATACAATTGTGAGTGATTGATGAAAACATCACCGACGGGTTCCATTGTTTAGTCCGTGTGCGATGTGATTTTCTTTGTCCGCACAACATCTACGTTCTGTCTATAGTGCATCAACATATATACTTAAAATGACAGCATTGCATAACCAAATTAAGCATACAATTACACAAGTGACTACACACATAACATTTCCACACACCAAAGTAAGCATTTACATGCATACTAAAGTAGGATAAACGAGGATATAATCATCTAATTATTGTTGCGACGACGCTTGCCATTGCTCTGCTTCCGGCTGGATCCCTGGCCGTTTTGGGGAAGGAGGCACTTCCTCATGTCAACGATCCGCCTGTACACGTCGTAGCTCGTGTACGCCTCCTTGGCCGCGTACACGACGTGAGCTTTGTCGAGTTTCTCCATCCAGGACTGAGTGCCAGGCACGCTTGTCCTTGTTGCACGAATCCTTCATGTCTCTGTAGTAGGGGTCGATGATGGCCTCGGCGAGGTGAACCAGTGAGTCCTTCTCATGATCCTCGCTGCTTGTCGAGAAAATGTCACCTATGGGATCCCAAGCAGGTCTAGCGATCAACGCGAGGGGATTTTTACCCAGGTTCGGGCCGCAAACGATGCGTAAAACCCTAGTCCTGCTTGTCTATGTTTATTTGGTGTTCTTGAGATCTTGAACTAGCTGCGGTGCATGCCCAGTCCAAAAAGTCCGAATCCTTCCACAGTACGCCTCGGGCCTCCTTTTATATGTCAAAGGGTCGCCACAGTGGCACACAGGTGGTGGAAAGTATCTATAGTGTACAAGTTTATCGCCTGACACCATAGGACAAATGCATTTAATGTGCTGCCTACGTGCCCTCTTGATTTATCGGGGGCGGCAACAGAGCTCGTCCCGTCCGTCGCTGCCTCGCCTTGCTTCGACACGTGTCCAAGCTGACGAGGCATGCAGCGCCATGCTACCTCTTGAGCTTGCGTTGGTTTTCCCCGAAGAGGAGAGGATGATGCAGCAGAGTAGCGTAAGTATTTCCCTCAGTTTTTGAGAAACAAGGTATCAATCCAAGAGGAGGCCACGCCAAGTCCCTCGTACTGCACAAAGCGATAGCTACTCGCAACCAACGCGATTAGGGGTTGTCAATCCCTTCACGGTCACTTACGAGAGTGAGATCTGATAGAGATAATATTTTTGTTATTTTTGGTATAAATATGCAAAGTGAAAAGTAAAAGGCAAAGTAAAAATCAAAACAAAATTAAAGTGATGGAGATTGATATGATGAGAATAGACCCGGGGGCCATAGGTTTCACTAGTAGCTTCTCTCAAGAGCATAAGTTTTCTACGGTGGGTGAACAAAATACTGTTGAGCAATTGAAAGAATTGAGCATAGTTATGAGAATATCTAGGCATGATCATGTATATAGGCATCACGTCCATGACAATTAGATCGAAATGATTCTGCATCTACTACTATTACTCCACTCATCGACCGCTATCCAGCATGCATCTAGAGTATTAAGTTAAAAACAGAGTAACGCTTTAATCAAGATGACATGATGTAGAGAGATAAATTCATGCAATATGAAATAAACCCCATCTTGTTATCCTCGATGGCAACGATACAATACGTGCCTTGCTGCCCCTTCTGTCACTGGGAAAGGACACCGCAAGATCGAACCCAAAGCTAAGCACTTCTCCCATGGCAAGAACTACCAATCTAGTCGGCCAAACCAAACGGATAATTCGAAGGGACTTGCAAAGATAACCAATCATACATAAAATAATTCAGAGAAGATTCAAATATTATTCATAGATAGACTTGATCATAAACCCACAATTCATCGGTCTCAACAAACACACCGCAAAAAGAAGAAGATTACATCAAATAGATCTCCACAAGAGAGGGGGATAACATTGTATTGAGATCCAAAAAGAGAGAAGAAGCCATCTAGCTAATAACTATGGACCCGAAGGTCTGAGGTAAACTACTCACACTTCATCGGAGAGGCTATGATGATGTAGAAGCCCTGCGTGATGACGGCCCTCTCGGGAGTCCTAACAGGCCCCAAGATGGGATCTCGTGGATACAGAAAGTTGCGGCAGTGGAATTAGGCTTTTGGCTCCTGTTCTGATTGTTTGGGGGTACGTGGATATATATAGGAGGAAGAAGTACGTCTGTGGAGCCTCGGTGGGCCCACGAGGGTGGGGCGGCGCACAGGGGTGCAGGCGCGCCTCTACCTCATGCCCACCTCAAGCTTCCTTGGCGTAGGGTCCAAGTCTCCGGGTCATATTCGGGAAGAAAATCACGCCCGTAAAGGATTATTCTAATTGGACTGCGTTTGATATTACGTTTCTTCGAAACACTGAAATAGGCAAAAAACAGCAATTCTGGGCTGGTCCTCCTGTTAATAGATTAGTCCCAAAAATAATATAAAAGTGGAAAATAAAGCCCAATATAGTCCAAAACAGTAGATAATATAGCATGGAGCAATAAAAAATTATAGATACGTTGGAGACGATCGCATCCCTGCTTAATTCCTACTCGTCCTCGAGTAGGTAAATGATAAAAAGAGAATTTTTGATGCGGAGTGCTACTTGGCATAATTTCAATGCAAAATTTCTAAATTGTGGTATGAATATTCAGATTAGGAAGATTCAAGACAAAAGTTCATGTTGACATAAAGAATAACACTTCAAGCAAACCAACAAAGCAATTATGTTTTCTCAAAGTAACATGGCCAAAGAAAGTTCATCCCTACAAAATCATATAGTTTAGTCATGCCCCATTTTCGTCACACAAGAATGCTCTCATCATGCACAACCCCGATGACAAGCCAAGCAATTGTTTCATACCTTAATAATTTCAAACTCATAAACTTTCACGCAATACATGAGCGTGAGCCATGGATATAGCACTATGGGTGGAATAGAATATAATGATGGGAGTTATGTGGAGAAGACAAAAAAGGAGAAAGTCTCACATCTACGAGGCTAATCAATGGGCTAGGGAGATGCCCATCGATTGATGTTAATGCAAGGAGTTTTGTATGAAAGCTCAACAAAAGAAACTAAGTGGGTGGGCATCCAACTTGCTTGCTCACGAAGACCTAGGGCACTTGAGGAGGCCCATTGTTGGAATATACAAGCCAAGTTCTATAATGAAAAATTCCCACTAGTATATGAAAGTGATAACTCAAGAGACTCTCTATATGAAGAACATGGTGCTACTTCGAAGCACAATATATGAGACTCTCTATATCATGGTGCTACTTTGAAGCACAAGTGTGGAAAAAAGGATAGTAGCATTGCCCCTTTTTATTTATTTTCTTTTTTTCGAGCCTTTTTTTTCTTTGGCCTTTTTCTTTTTTTGGGACAATGCTCTATTGAATGATGATCATCACACTTCTATTTATTTACAACTCAATTATTACAACTCGATACTAGAACAAAGTATGACTCTATATGAATGCCTCCGGTGGTGTACCGGGATATGCAATGAATCAAGAGTGACAAGTATGAAATAATTATGAACGGTGGCGTTGCCACAAATACTATGTCAACTACATGATCATGCTAAGCAATATGACAATGATGAATGTGTCATGATAAACTGGATGGTGGAAAGTTGCATGGCAATATATCTCGGAATGGCTATGGAAATGCCATAATAGGTAGGTATGGTGGCTGTTTTGAGGAAGATATAAGGAGGTTTATGTGTGAAAGAGCGTATCATATCACAGGGTTTGGATGCACCGGCGAAGTTTGCACCAACTCTCGATGTGAGAAAGGGCAATGCACGGTACCGTAGAGGCTAGCAACGATGGAAGGGTGAGAGTTTGTATAATCCATGGACTCAACATTAGTCATAAAGAACTCATATACTTATTGCAAAAATCTACTGAAAGCACAAGTGCTCCCTGGGTGGTTTTGGTAATTAATGTCAACATATCTCTTGTTGGACTAACACTTTTACCTAGTATGTTTCAGATAAGTTCAACAATGGAGTGGCATGGACTAGAGGATGTGGAACCCCTTCAAGATGCTAAGGACAAAGGATTGGCTCAAGCTTCAAGATCAAGACTCTACATTTTCTATTTTAGTGATCCAAGATCACATTGAGTCTACAGGAAAAGCCAATACTATCAAGGAGGGATGAGGTGTTGCTTAATGAGCCTCTTGCTTCATGTGCTTAGTGATATGCTCCAAAACCCTCAACTATCTTCCCACATCCACATATGACCTAAACCAAAAGTCAAACTCGGCCCCACCGATTCCTTCTATCTGGCGCCACCGAGTTTCACATGTCATAGCCACTGCCACAAACCCTAGCAGATCGGTTTCAGCGATAGGGATCTCGGTCTCACCGAGATGGGATTGTAATCTCTCTGTGTATGTCCATTGCCAAAATCGGTCTCACCGAGTTTGAGCAATCGGTACTACCGAGATTACAATGCAAACTCTCTGGTTAGCTTATTACCAAAATCGGCCCCACCGAGTTTGTGTAATCGGTCTCACCAAGTTTGCCTGACCAACTCTCTAGTTAGCTTATTACCAAAATCGGTCCCACCGAGTTTGTGTAATCGGTCACACCGAGATTACGTTATGCCCTAACCCTAACCATATCGTTCCTACCGAGTTGCATCTCAGTTCCACCGAAAATCCAAACGGTCACTAGGTTTGCTAAATCGGTCCGACCGAGTTTAACGATTCGGTCCCACCGAGTTTGGCAGATTGTGTGTAACGGTTAGATTTTGTGTGGAGGCTATATATACCCCTCCACCCACTCTTCATTCGTGGAGAGAGCCATCAGAAAATGCCTACACTTCCAATACACATTTTCTGAGAGAGAACCACCTACACTTGTGTTGAGCTCAAGATATTCCATTCCAACCATATGAATCTTGATATCTAGCCTTCCCCAAGTTGCTTTTCACTCAAATCTTCTTTCCACCAAATCCAAATCCTGTGAGAGAGAGTTGAGTGTTGGGGAGACTATCATTTGAAGCACAAGAGCAAGGAGTTCATCATCAACACACCATTTGTTACTTCTTGGAGAGTGGTGTCTCCTAGATTGGCTAGGTGTCACTTGGGAGCCTCCGACAAAATTGTGGAGTGGAACCAAGGAGTTTGTAAGGGCAAGGAGATCGCCTACTTCGTGAAGATCTACCGCTAGTGAGGCAAGTCCTTCGTGGGCGACGGCCATGATGGAATAGACAAGGTTGCTTCTTCGTGGACCCTTCGTGGGTGGAGCCCTCTGTGAACTCACGCAACCGTTACCCTCCGTGGGTTGAAGTCTCCATCAACGTGGATGTACGATAGCACCACCTATCGGAACCACACCAAAAATATCCGTGTCTCCAATTGCGTTTGAATACTCCAAACCCTTCCCTTTACATTCTTGCAAGTTGCATGCTTTACTTTCTGCTGCTCATATACTCATTGCATGCTTGCTTGATATGTATTGTATGTGTTAAATTTGTGCTTGAACTCCACCTAAACTTAAGAATATTAAAAACTGCAACTTTTGGCACTTAGTGTCTAATCACCCCCCTCTAGACACCTCTTCTTGATCTTTTAAATTGGTATCAGAGCTTTGTTCTCCATTGCCTTGGTTTAAACACCTTTGGAGGAAGATGGATGTGTCTACTTTAGGGAGTCTTAGACATAGAGTGCCCATTCTTGGTGGAGAGTATTTTCATGAGTGGAAAAATGAAATGCTTGAGATTTTCAATGAATATCATTTGAACAAGTACATTGCTAGTCCTTGTGCACCTCATATTGATCCCTTGCATCCTACCCTAGAAGAGGATATTGACATGATTCGCAATCTTAGAACCGTTGAGCTCATCATTAGAGGATTGCCTAAAATTTGATTGCTTGTTTGCCTACTCTTAATTGTGCCTATACTATATGGAAATTTCTTGAGGAACGATTTTCCGATTGTTCCTTAAAAAATCTAGATGAAATTCTCCATAAGTCTATTGCTTTGAGTAAGATGAACTCTAGTGATCCTAGTTTTGGTGATTGTCTATTTGAGCTTACAAATCTCATCCGTGCTAAAGGAAACGTTGGAATCATTAGCAATATCATATCCGAAGCTATTAGAATTCATAAAGGTAACCACTTTGATGATCATTTGTCTAATGAATTACCCTCTCTAGGAATTGATCAATCACAAGATGATGTTGAACATGGATACTATGATGAAGATGATGATAGTGACTATGATCTTGATGATGCAATGAGACATTTTGGTCTTATGGAAAATCTTCGCGGCTACATGGCTGGAGGAAAGGAATGGGTCCTTGATAGTGGATGTACTGATCATCTGACCGGAGATGAAGATATGTTCCTTGAGCTTGCTGAAAACGACGGCCCTAAAAAATATGTCACTTTTGGTGATAATTCAAAGGGTAAGGTGGTTGGCCTTGGTAAGGTGGCCATCTCACATGATAGCTCCATACAAAATGTCATGCTCGTAGAATCTGTTGGATACAATTTACTTTCAGTTTCTAGACTTGCGGATTTTCGTTTCAATGTCTTATTCACTGAAGTAGATTGCCAAGTGTTTCGTAGAGACAATCATAAAATGGTGTTTACCGGTATACGTAGAGGAGATCTTTACATTGTTGATTTCACTAAAAAGGCTCAACCTAAAACTTGCTTAATTGCTAAATCTTCTAAAGGCTGGTTGTGGCATAGAAGACTAGGTCATGTTGGGATGCGAAATCTTGATAAGCTCATTAAAGGCGATCATATCCTTGGAATAAAAGATGTCGTATTTGACAAGGATAGACTTTGTAGTGCTTGTCAAGCAGGGAAACAAGTTGGAGGAAGTCACCGGAGAACATCATGACCACAAGAAGACCACTCGAGCTACTTCACATGGATCTCTTTGGTCCAAATGCATACAAGAGTCTCGGTGGTAACTCATTTGGTCTAGTCATAGTTGATGATTTTTCAAGATTTACGTGGGTGTTCTTTCTTGATGACAAGTCGCAGGTCCAAAAGATCTTCAAAAACTTCGCTAGGAAGGCCAAAAATCAGTTTGACGTGAAGATCAAGAAGGTTCGGAGCGACAACGGAACGGAGTTCAAGAACGCAAATGTGGATACCTTTCTTGACGAAGAAGGGATTTCACACGAGTTCTCGGCTACATACACACCTCAACAAAATGGAGTTGTTGAGAGGAAGAATCGGACTCTTATCGAGATGGCAAGAACGATGCTTGCTGAGTACAAGACGCCAAAACACTTTTGGGCGGAAGCGGTTGAGACAGCTTGTCATACAACAAATCGCTTGTATCTTCACAAGCTACTCGGCAAGACGGCATACAAGCTCCTCACCGGCAACAAACCCCAAGTTGGATACTTTCGAGTATTCGGCTCAAAGTGCTACATTCTTGATAAGCATCGTCGTTCTAAATTTGCTCCTAAATCTCACGAAGGTTTTCTACTTGGTTATGGCTCAAACTCTCACACTTACCATGTCTACAACAATTTCACCCGAAAGGTTGAAGATACGGTACATGTGAAGTTTGATGAATCTAACGGCTCGCAAGTAGAGCAATTGCCAATTGATGTAGGAGACAAAGACCCTTCGGAAGAAATACAAGACTTGTCCATTGGCAAGATTCGTCCAACGAAAATGAAGGAGAGTACCTCGTCCGTCCAAGTGGAAGCTTCTACCTCACGACAAGGTGAACCAAGAGTTGATACGGAAGCATCCACAAGTGGGACACACCAAGAAGAAGAAAACAAGGAAGTACACCAAGATGAACATCAACAACCTTCTTCTCCACCACGACAAGAGAACGACAACGTCAACAATGAAGAAGGCCAAGAAGAAGAACAAGATGAAGAGGATGTTCCACCCCGACCCAAGCAAAAGCTTACATGAGTTCGAGAAAGAATTGCCAAAGATCATCCTATCGAGCAAATCTACAATGATATCCAAACCGGGAGAATCACTCGCTCTAAAGCTCGTTTAGCTAACTTTTGTGAACATTACTCATTCATTTATAAAATTGAACCTACGAAGGTTGAAGAAGCATTGAAGGATCCGGATTGGATAAACGCTATGCATGAAGAGCTACACAACTTTGAGGGAAATCAAGTATGGACATTGGTCGAGAAGCCTGACAACAACCATAACATCATTGGTACCAAATGGGTGTTTCGCAACAAGAAAGATGAAGATGGAAAAGTGGTTCGCAACAAAGCACGTCTCGTCGCCCAAGGCTACACACAAGTTGAAGGTATGGACTATGGTGAGACTTATGCTCCCGTTGCTAGACTTGAGTCCATTCGCATCTTACTTGCCTATGCTAATCACCATGATATCACCTTATACCAAATGGACATTAAAAGTGCTTTTCTAAATGGCAAAATTGAAGAGGAAGTTTATGTTAAGCAACCTCCCGGCTTTGTTAATCCTAAGAAACCTAATCATGTTTACAAACTTCACAAAGCCCTTTATGATCTTAAACAAGCTCCTAGAGCATGGTATAAATGCGTGACCAAGTTTCTTACTGAAAAAGGCTTTGAAATTGGTAAAATTGATTCTACTCTTTTTACTAAAAGGGTTAATGGAGAACTATTTGTGTGCCAAATTTATGTTGATGATATCATATTTGGTTCAACTAACCCTCATTTTAGTGAGAAGTTCGGAAAGCTAATGTCGGAGAAGTTTGAGATGTCTATGATGAGTGAACTCAAATTCTTTCTCGGTTTGCAAATCAAGCAAACTAAGGAAGGTACCTTTGTTTCTCAAACAAAGTACACCAAAGACTTATTCAAGAAGTTCAATATGCAAGAATGCAAAGGTATGCCTACACCCATGCCTACTAGTGGACATCTTGATTTGACCAAAGATGGTGAACCGGTTGATCAAAAAGTTTATCGCTCTATGATTGGTTCATTGTTATATCTATGTGCCTCTCGTCCGGATATTATGCTAAGTGTGTGCATGTGTGCACGATATCAAGCTGCTCCTAAAGAATGTCATCTTAAGGCTGTGAAAAGGATATTGAGATACTTAATTCATACACCAAATTTTGGCATTTGGTATCCTAAGAGGTCCTCTTTTGATCTTGTTGGCTACTCCGATTCGGACTATGCCGGAGACAAGGTTGATAGAAAGTCCACTTCGGGTACTTGTCAATTCCTTGGTAGATCTCTTGTGTCTTGGTCTTCCAAGAAACCAAACTCGGTATCCTTATCCACCGCCGAAGCGGAATACATTGTCGCTGGTTCATGTTGTGCTCAATTACTGATGACCCAAACTCTTAAAGATTATGGGATATATGTGAAACATGTTCCATTGCTATGTGACAATGAAAGTTCTATTAAAATTGCTCACAATCCCGTGCAACACTCTCGAACTAAGCATATTGAAGTTCGTCATCATTTCATTCGAGATCATGTTGCCAAAGGGGACATTAACCTTAAGCATGTTCGCACCGATAAGTAATTGGCGGATATATTCACTAAACCACTTGATGAGAAAGTGTTTTGCAGGTTGAGAGGTGAATTGAACATCATTGATGCTTCAAACTTGGAGTAGGAACTCCATTTGATACATGCGAGGCATGAGCCTATGACTAATCCTTGATATTTCTCTTATGATGCTATTCATATGTCTTGGATATATTTGTACCTTGCATGTTATCTAACCTGTGTAGGTACTTGGTTGAATCTAATTCTATGAGATTGCAACTCACTCACATCTTGAGCAATCTCTACATCACCAAGACTCTACACAAAGGTGGTTGAAGACAAGGAAGCACGAAACCGTTCAAACATATCCTTTGACAAATTCTATGTTGAGTTTCATGATAGTCATTTTGGATACACAAGTGCTCTTGCTTGCAAGACTAACCCATGTAGGTAGATGAACTCAAACTCCAAGTGGTGCTCCCAACTCTTGATGAACTACATCAACCTTGAGCTACCCACACAAGTTCAACTACATGAGCAAGATCGATACCACCACCCAAGGTATGTTATTCCATCTTAGAGAAGCTTTACTCCAAGTCACGAGCCAAAGAAACTCGACAAGATGTGAATACATCAAGATGCTTAAACGAAAAATGGTAACCCCATTTAGAGCTCAAACGATGAGTATGAGCTATGATCAAGTGCTCTCACTTGACTCCTAAGTCAATATACTCTAACATAGGTGACTTTGTCACCGCCCAACTCTAGATGAAGTTCTCTTGTGTTCTTTTCTGTGTTATTGCATTTGTCCCTTGCATATTTGTTTCCCCTTTTCACAAAAGAAACTTCATCTAGAACTTTTAGTTTCTTTTCTTTTCGTTTTGTTCCGCATTTTCTGCATCCAATTCATTACACATCTTTCAGTTAATTCCTTGCAAATCCTTGTGAGATCTTACTTGTCTAGTGAGCTGAGGTGACATGTGGTTCCACTCTGATGAACTCGGTCACACCGGTTTGTTTTCTTTGGTCTAACCGAAATCTTTCGGTGCAACCAAAGCACACAATTCGGAGTCACCGGTTTCATCACAGGAAAACCAACTTGCCACTTATTCCTGATTTCTGTTTGCTCCAGCTCCACTCAATGATTCTTGTCCTCTACCAGCATCATGTTACACATGCTGCTTTGCTCTGTGACTCAAGGACCAACCCATTTGTATCACATGTCCAGAAGACCCTTCTTGGAAATTGATGTCAAAGGGGGAGAGAGAGATCACATCAAAGCTTAATCTTTCCTATAGGGGGAGAAAGAGAGAATACTCAGGGGGAGAGAAAGTAATATCATCAATGACCCCAGATGCTTGGTGTTCAAGAGGAGAGATGTCACATGTCTTTAAAAGGGGAAAGACATGTTTGCTTGTTTGTTTTAGCTCAAGCTCTGTTGTTTCTTTTCTATTGCTCTGATTTTATGTTCCCTATCTTCTCCCAATATCTCATGTTAGATTCAGGGGGAGCAAGACATCTAAGGGAAGGAAAGCTCTGATCCTATTGCATATTTTTATCTTTGGGGACATGTCTATATCCAATGTAGTACTTAGTACTCACTCTACATGTCATCCCAGTCTTGGTTCTCTTGTGGTTTCTCTTGTTTGCTCTGGTCAGTAGGTGTATCTGTGTTATCTGACCTTGTTCGCGCAGGTTCATCCCATCCTAAGCCAACTCAAGACCACAAGGTAAGTATATGCCTCTCAGTCATGTGAATGAGAAATTCTTGCTGATGTACATACTGTTTGCAAGAAGGACTCATGAGCATGAAGGTACATTTCTAATATTCACATCATTTGCTCTGATGCATATAGCCAAGATACATGTAACACATTGCTTACTCTGTCATGATTATGCATTCACATGCTCCTATATTCAATATTCATATACATGTCTTTCCAAAGATTTACTTGCTATTCTCTATATCTTTATCTAAAGCTTTGATGTATGTTGTCATCAATTACCAAAAAGGGGGAGATTGAAAGCACAAGTGCTCCCTGGGTGGTTTTGGTAATTAATGTCAACATATCTTTTGTTAGACTAACACTTTTACCTAGTATGTTTCAGATAAGTTCTACAATGGAGTGGCATGGACTAGAGGATGTGGAACCCCTTCAAGATGCTAAGGACAAAGGATTGGCTCAAGCTTCAAGATCAAGACTCTACATTTTCTATTTTAGTGATCCAAGATCACATTGAGTCTATAGGAAAAGCCAATACTATCAAGGAGGGATGAGGTGTTCCTTAATGAACCTCTTGCTTCATGTGCTTAGTGATATGCTCCAAAACCCTCAACTATCTTCCCACATCCACATATGACCTAAACCAAAAGTCAAACTCGGCCCCACCGATTCCTTCTATACGGCGCCACCGAGTTTCACATGTCATAGCCACTGCCACAAACCCTAGCAGATCGGTTTCACCGATAGGGATCTCGTTCTCACCGAGATGGGATTGTAATCTCACTGTGTATGTCCATTGCCAAAATCGGTCTCACCGAGTTTGAGCAATCGGTACTACCGAGATTACAATGCAAACTCTCTGGTTAGCTTATTACCAAAATCGGTCCCACCGAGTTTGTGTAATCGGTCTCACCGAGTTTGCCTGGCCAACTCTCTAGTTAACTTATTACCAAAATCGGTCCCACCGAGTTTGTGTAATCGTTCACACCGAGATTACGTTATGCCCTAACCCTAACCATGTCGGTCCTACCGAGTTGCATCTCAGTCCCACCGAAAATCCTAACGGTCACTAGGTTTGCTAAATCGGTCCGACCGAGTTTAGCGATTCGGTCCCACCGAGTTTGGCAGATTGTGTGTAACGGTTAGATTTGTGTGGAGGCTATATATACCCCTCCACCCACTCTTCATTCATGGAGAGAGCCATCAGAACATGCCTACACTTCCAATACACATTTTCTGAGAGAGAACCACCTACACTTGTGTTGAGCTCAAGATATTCCATTCCAACCATATGAATCTTGATCTCTAGCCTTCCCCAAGTTGCTTTCCACTCAAATCTTCTTTCCACCAAATCCAAATCTTGTGAGAGAGAGTTGAGTGTTGGGGAGACTACCATTTGAAGCACAAGAGCAAAGAGTTCATCATCAACACACCATTTGTTACTTCTTGGAGAGTGGTGTCTCCTAGATTGGCTAGGTGTCACTTGGGAGCCTCCGACAAAATTGTGGAGTGGAACCAAGGAGTTTGTAAGGGAAAGGAGATCGCCTACTTCGTGAAGATCTACCGCTAGTGAGGCAAGTCCTTCGTGGGCGACGACCGTGATGGAATAGACAAGGTTGCTTCTTCGTGGACCCTTCGTGGGTGGAGCCCTCCGTGGACTCACAAGAACTGCTACCCTCCGTGGGTTGAAGTCTCCATCAACGTGGATGTACGATAGCACCACCTATCGGAACCACGCCAAAAACATCCGTGTCTCCAATTGCGTTTGAATACTCCAAACCCTTCCCTTTACATTCTTGCAAGTTGCATGCTTTACTTTCCGCTGCTCATATACTCATTGCATGCTTGCTTGATATGTATTGTATGTGTTAAATTTGTGCTTAAACTCCACCTAAACTTAAGAATATTAAAAACTGCAACTTTTGGCACTTAGTGTCTAATCACCCCCCTCTAGACACCTCTTCTCGATCCTTTCATCTACAAGCCATCAAAAACCAAAGTATTACGCGCATGCTCCTAGGGGGATAGATTGGTAGGAAAAAATCATCGCTCGTCCCCGACCGCCACTCATAAGGAGGACAATCAAATAACACCTCATGTTTCAAATTTGTTGCATAATGTTAACCATACGCGCATGCTACGGGACTTGCAAACTTTAACACAAGCACTTCTCAAATTCACAATTACTCTACTAGCATGACTTTGATATTACTACCTCCATATCTCAAAATAGTTATCAATCATCCAACTTTTCTTAGTATTCAACGCACTCAAAAGAAAGTTTCACAAATCTTGAATACCAAGCAAGTTATTATTAAGCAAATTGCCATGCTATTACGACTCTGAAAATAATTTAAGTGAAGCATGAGAGATCAATAGTTTCTTTAAAACAAACCACCACCGTGCTCTAAAAGATCTAAGTGAAGCACATAGAGCAAAATTATAATGCTCAGAAGATATAAGTGAAGTACATAGAGCAAAACTACATAGCTCAAAAGATATAAGTGAAGCACATAGAGTATTCTATAAAATTCCAATTCATGTATGGCTCTCTAAAAAGGTGTGTACAGCAAGGATGATTGTGACACACTAACAAACAAAGACAGAAATAATACAAGACGCTTGAGGGAGTCCTGGATTAGGGGGTGTCCGGATAGCCGGACTATAACCTTTGGCCAGACTCTTGGACTACGAAGATACAAGATCGAAGACTTCGTCCCGTGTCCGGATGGGACTTTCCTTGGCGTGGAAGGCAAGCTTGGCTATACGGATATGTAGATCTCCTTCCGTTGTAACCGACTCTGTGTAACCCTAAACCTCTCCGGTGTCTATATAAACCGGAGGGTTTTAGTCCATAGGACGAAAAACAATCATACCATAGGCTAGCTTCTAGGGTTTAGCCTCTCTGATCTCGTGGTAGATCTACTCTTGTACTACCCATATCATCAATATTAATCAAGCAGGAGTAGGGTTTTACCTCCATCGAGAGGGCCCGAACCTGGGTAAAAACATCGTGTCCCTTATCTCCTGTTACCATCCGCCTAGACGCACAGTTTGGGACCCCCTACCCGAGATCCGCCGGTTTTGACACCGACATTGGTGCTTTCATTGAGAGTTCCTCTGTGCCGTCGCCATCAGGAAGGATGCCGCATCCCGCCTTTAAAAACGGCACTGTTGCTAAAGGAGCTTTGGCTATCGGCCAAACTCTCCGGCTAGGTGGTTTTCTTATGACCGCCTGTTCGGCCGCCGCGCCGACGATGACTTCTCGGGTCATCGAAAGCAATCTTCACGTCAACTCGGAACTCGCCGAGCAGTTAGATCCGATGGAGCTCTCTTCTCTAAATGAGCTCTTGGATCGCATCACCGCCCTAGGAGTCGCTACAGACTACGATCAGATTGGACTTAAACCCGATCGGAGAGAGATTAACTCTCCCCAGGTCACCCATCACATTGGAGTGGTGGAGGAACAATGCGGCGACCCTTCATCTATCTTAAGGACTAGTTATGTCCGGATTCCCGATCCCTCCAAGCCGGATACCCGCGGAGGGGAGGACGTCATTCAGGCCCTAAACCTAAAGTCGGGCATCGGGCTAGATTCATTGGACAACATCCAAGAACCCAAGCTTCCGAGTTCGAAAACTCCTTGGCCCCTGAGTCTCAGATTGGGTGAGGTTCCGGATTTAATCCCACCCACCCACCCAAACATAAGCGATCCATCCCAAATTCGGCAAGAGCCCGAAGAAACAGTACACCATTACTGGGCCAGATTCCTCCTGGTCATGAACAGGATAAAGGACTGCCGCGAGGAGGATGCAATTTCATTCTTCTACAACAATTGCACGGACAAGGGAATCCTCAACGCCATAAGTCGCCGTGAAATTACACGCTTCGCTGACTTGGCGTCCATAGTACGAAAGTACTGTGCGATGGAAAGCGCCTGGAAAACAAAAATAAAATTTTGGGACAATCTGGCCCTGAATACAAACCTAGTCCGAAATAAAAGGGTGCATTATCGCCAGACACCCGGAACACCAAAAAGCAAAAACCCTCTACAGGGCATGGAACCGTGCTGGAGGGGTGGCTCAATGGACCCTGTAAAATTCACAGTATAGAGGGCGCCACACCAACTCATAGCCTTAGAGCATGTTGGATACTCCAGCAGGTGGCCAAAAGTGGCTAGGATCTTCTAATCCGAGAAGCCACAGAGCACCAGCCAAAAGATACCAGCACGGTATTAACAGTCTTCGAGACTTTTGCATCAAACAATATGCGAAAACGAACACTCCGCAGCCTGGCCGAAGTCTACCATGTGGCCACAATAAACCCATGGAGTGACACAGCTATTACTTTCAATGCTAGTGATGAACCTAAATTCCGAACAGCCCGAGCACCAGCCGCATTGGTCCTCAGTCCAATAATGGACGACTTTCGACTCACCAAGGTACTCATGGACGGCGGCAGCGGATTGAACCTCATTTATGAGGAAACCCTTCAAAAATGGAAATAGACTGGAACCGCATTAAGCGAAGCAGCACAACCTTTAGAGGAATAATCCCTAGTCGAGAAGCGCGCTGTACAGGAAAAATCACGCTGGATGTGGTGTTCGGCACGCCAGACAATTATAGGTCCGAAGAGGTCACATTCCAAGTGGCCCCGTTCAATAGCGGATACCACGCTCTATTAGGGCGGGAGGCGTTTACAATCTTCCAAGCCATATCCCATTATGGTTACATGAAGCTCAAAATGCCCGGGCCCAATGGAATCATCACTCTTGCTAGTGATCCAGACACAGCACTCCGCGCCGAAAATAAGACAGCCGCACAAGCCCTCGAGGCACTATCCGAAGCCCTAGCGGCTGAGGAACTGACTGCGCTGCGCTCCACGGTGAACAGGGATGACGTGATACTCGACAAAAGATCCAATTCCACCTCCTTTAAACCAGCGGACGAAATAGTCAAATTCCAAGTCCATCCAACGGACCGTACAAAAACAGCTTCCATCGGGGCACAACTAAACCCTGATGTAGATGCCGCACTGCGAGAGTTCCTACGCGAGAACTGGAACGTTTTTGCCTGACACCCTTCAGACATGCCAGGAATCCCACGCAGGCTGGCCGAGCATAGCCTAAATATCCTAAAAGGATTCAAGCCAGTCAAGCAGGCTCTTCGGCGTTTCTCCAAACCTAAGAGACAAGCCACGGGAGAGGAACTAGCCAAGCTATTGGAGGCCGGATTCATCAGAGACATAAAACATCCAGACTGGCTAGCAAACCTGGTGATGGTACCAAAGAAGGACAAATCCTGGCGCTTGTGCGTCGATTAAGGACCTCAATAAGGCTTGCCCAAAGGATCCTTTCCCTCTCCCTCGCATCGATCAAATTATTGATGCTACCGGAGGACACGATTCATTGTGTTTCCTCGACGCATATTCCGGCTACCATCAAATTAAGATGGCAGAGTCAGATCAAGCCGCAACGACATTCATCACACCATACGGCCCATTCTGCTTCAACACAATGCCCTTTGGGCTCAAAAACGCCGGCGCAACATATCAGCGCATGATTCAGACATGTCTGGCAAACCAGATCGGCAAAACAGTGGAGGCATACGTAGATGACGTGGTCGTCAAAACCAAGCATGTCGAATCTCTAGTAGACGACTTGAGGCTCACATTCGATAACCTCCGAACATACGACATCAAGCTCAACCCGGAAAAATGCGTTTTCGGCGTACCGGCCGGAAAGCTCTTGGGCTTCATTGTATCCGGTAGAGGAATTGAAGCAAATCCAGCCAAGATCCGAGCTCTGTCACAATTGGATATCCCAAAGGACCTCAAACAAATACAAAAATTGACCGGATGTGTGGCGGCTCTAAGCCGCTTTATCCCCCGCTTAGGAGAAAAGGCATTACCCCTTTATCGCCTCCTCCGGCGCATCGAACACTTCGAGTGGACGGATGCCGCCACGGCCGGACTCGACGATATAAAAGCCATATTGGCAACAAACCCGGTCCTGGCCGCGCCAAAGTTGGCGAACCAATGCTATTGTACATTGCGGCAACTCATCAAGTTGTGAGCGCAGTACTCGTCGTCGAATGAGAAACGGATGGACACAAATTCCCCCTTCAAAAGCCGGTTTACTATGTGTCCACGGTCCTAACTCCATGCAAGTTACGGTACCCGCATTATCAAAAGATAGCGTACGCGGTATTCATGGCGTCCCGGAAGCTGCGACACTACTTTCAAGAGTGTTCGATAACAGTAGCCTCGGAAGTGCCACTTAACGATATTATAAACAACCGCGACATGACAGGCCAGATTGCCAGATGGGCCATTGAGCTCCTCCCGTTCGACATAACATACAAGCCACGGCGAGCTATTAAGTCGCAAGTTTTGGCCGACTTCGTCGCCGAATGGACTGAAGCCGAACTCCCTAAAGAGTACGACACATATTCCAACAGGATCATGCACTTCAACGGCTCCAAAATGCTGGCTGGTCTGGGGGCTGGCGTCGTTCTGACGTTCCCAACAGGAGATACAGTTCAATACGTACTCCAGATAATGTATATGGACTCCAACAATGCAGCCGAATATGAGGCCCTTTTACATGGTCTCCGGATGGCAGTATCCATGGGCATTCGACGCCTAGAGGTGCGCGGGGATTCGAACCTCGCAATATCACAAATAAATGGAGACTTTGATGCCAAGGATCCGAAAATGGCAGCTTATCGCAACGCCGTCCTAAAAATGTCAGCTCGGTTCGAGGGGCTCGGGTTTCACCATATAGCCCAGGAAAACAACCAGGCAGCAGACGTCCTGGCACGCATTGGCGCAAAGCGCGATGTCGTCCCTCCCAACATCTTTTTGGAGAGGCTGTTCAAGCCATCCGTAGTATGGGAAGGGGAACCCGGAAATAATAGCCCAGACCCATCCGCACTGCCCGACACCGAACACTCTGACACAATTGGAGGCTCTGCCAACGAAGTAACATCCTCAGCCCACGTACTAATGGCAGTCATTGCCCCGTGGACAGAACCATTGCTAGCCTACCTAACCAGGCAGGAACTTCCCGAGGACCAAAACGAGGCACGCTGCATAGTGCGGCAATCTAAAGCCTATAAAGTCCATGAGGGAGAGATTTATAAGAAAAGCACCACCGGAGTCCTTCAAAGGTGTATCTCCGAAGAGGAAGGGCGGAATCTTATGGCTGAAATTCATGCCGGACTCGGCGGGCACCACGCTGCAGCACGGGCCCTTGTAAGTAAGGCCTTCCATACATGATTTTATTGGCCGACGGCCCGGGCAGATGCTCAAGACTTAGTCCAACGATGCGTTGGTTGCCAGCTCTTTGCTAACCAAAGCCATATGCCACCCACCGCCCTCCAAACTATACCCATCACCGCCCTTCATGTCAGGGGCTTGACATGGTTGGACCCCTTAAAGGAGGAACCCACAAGCAAAAATACCTACTGGTCATGGTGGATAAGTTCACCAAATGGATAGAGGCCAAGCCTGTTAAGATGGCCGAATCCGGACCGGTGATAGACTTCATATCCGGGGTCGTACACCGCTATGGCGTCCCCCACAACATCATCACTGATAACGGCACGAACTTTACGACCGACGAGGTCAAACTCTGGTGCAAAAACATGGGCATCAAGCTCGACTATGCTTCAGTCTATCACCCACAAACTAACGGTCAAGTCGAGCGAGCAAATGGTCTAATCATGAGCGGCATCAAACCTAGATTAGTGCGGTCCCTCAAGGAATCTAACACGCACTGGGTAGAGGAGCTCGACTCCGTACTCTGGGGGCTGCGGACCACGCCGAATCGCACCACCGGATACACACCATTCTTTATGGTATACGACGCAGAGGCGGTTTTGCCCTGCGACATAATTCATGACTCACCTCGTGTGCGCATGTACGAAGAAAGAGAAGCCGAACTCGATCGGCAGGACAGTTTGGACGCCTTGGAGGAGGAGCGTGGCGTGGCAAAAGCCCGCTCCACATTCTATCAACAATAGGCTCGAAGATACCAAAGCAGAGAAGTACGGGCCAAAACCTACAATGTTGGCGAGTTAGTTCTACGCCTGCCGGACAAGAAAAAGGACAAGCTCAACCCCAAATGGGAAGGTCCCTTTATTATTGAACAAGTCCTGACTGGTGGAGCGTACCGTCTGCGAGACGCATCGGATAACCGACTCGAGCCGAACCCATGGAACGCAGCCCGTCTTCAAAGGTTCTACGCCTAGCGCCGGACTCTGTGTTCGTCTCCTTCCTCTGTCCATTTTTTACACACTAGCTGTCTTATATTTCTCTCCTTCTCCCCTCTCTTTTTCTTATAGCCTTTAAGGGCTCGTTCGCGCCTTGTTCGCATTTTAACCGACGCGCTATCCGCTCATTATACACTGGGGCTTCTTTAATGAAGCTTATTTATACGGGCTTCATGCCCAACACATGTGTCACACTTCCGCATGTACCTTTTATTCACCATTATATGCATCGATATGACTTAAGTTTTGGCCAAGCTGGGTTGCCTGGCTCGTGTGCTTACCCCTACGTTCCCGATTGTTCGGCCAGGAGGTAAAGGGAGCACCTCTGCGATTGTTACTGCCGGGTCAGCCAGATGTGTACCTCAGAATGGGGGAAGCCGAAAGCTAGCGTTCTTAAGGGAATATTCGGTCGGTAAACTAAAAGAAGATTTTCCACTTGTTTATTTATCTGCCCCCAGATGCTTTTCTGCTTTTTTTTCGCAGTCCGGACATGCACTTTAGGGCATGCCTTCCAGGGAAAGGAACCCCTAACGGAACTATTCTCCCTGGAAGATGTTTCTTACTAACCATGTAATATAACATAACTAGTTGGGCACTTGTCTGTTCAAGCACTAATGACCCCTACGCTTTGGTCTCCATGCATGCCCCGGTTCTTACATAACCGAGAGGGTATTCGGACACACTCCGGACTATCGGGTCCCGAGGTTGAAGCGAAAAGGTCCGCCATGACAAACGATCTACAATCCGGCTAGAAGGCATTTTACATGTCATCTTAAATTACATAGTCAATTTGACTGGGTAAATTCCTCTTCAATACCATCCAACAGGCTGTCTAGTTTACAGTCCTATTGGGAATATTTGGCGGCCAACTCTACCTGGCCGTACACTAAGCTAACAGGGATCTCCTTCCCATCGGGCCCCACAGGTCCGACCTCGGCCATGTGGTTTGGGTCAGCCTTCGTGTACCGCGTCTTCACCATGGCCCAGGCCTCCCTGGCGCCTTGACGGCAGGCCGATATCTTCCATAATCGGAAGCACCGCTGCGCTCCCTTCAACTTCTCTGCAAGCTCTCCAAGGCCCTCGGGCATGGAGACAGAGGGCCGCAAGGCCTGGGCGACGCCGTGCATCACCTGCCGAACTCTTTCATGCAGTTGTGAGAGCTCAGGAAGAAGGTCACCCGTAGAACCAGGCATTTCCTCCGCAGGACGACCTGTTAGCATACCTACAGACATAACTCTGGTAGTCGACTTCCTCGCCGAACTCTTTTTCAAAGTTCATTCAAGCACTTACTAAATATGCCGCGTCGAAGCCGCCGATTCTCCTTAACAGAGTCCGACAGTTGGGCACGAACATCCTTTAGTTCCACGCCCAGCTGGCTGTTGGCATCTTGGAGATCATTCTTCTCCTGCCTCACCTTCGTAAGAACGCTCTCACCAGCCTTTAGCTGGCGTAGGAGTTGCTGCTTCTCCGGATCTAATCTGGTGCCATCTGCAATTTTATTTGTCAGACTTGTATACACGCCGCACTCTACATGATACTTATCAATTGAGGCATATAATACCAGAGAGGGTCTTCTTGGGCTCCCTGGCTGTGGCTAGTGCGGCCTGAAGTTGAGCCTTGCAGTCTTCCAGCTCCTGGGACAGTAGGGTATTCTTCTCTGTAAGAACCTGCATAACAAATGATCCTTAAATCAGTTATTCTAACTGTTTCAAGTCTCGGGGGCTACTAGTATATATATAAACACCAAAATTTTCTTACCCGTATGTCCTTTACATACTGCTCCGCGGCTCTGGTTAGACCATCCTGAACAGCACGGAGATACGCGTCTCCCGAGTTAAAGGCCTCCAATGCCTCATGGGATAGACAAGCGTCGCGAAGAACTGTTCGGCGACGCCTGTGGTTCATTGCACTCTCCACCTCGGAATTGGTGGCAGACAGCCTGTCCGCATCCTCTGTCAGAGGAACATCTGATGCGCACCTCGTGTTCGCCTCTGCTTCTGGACCTGGCTTTGGAGCCTGGCTGGTGGAGGCGCGATTGGCAACCTCTCCGGATATAGTCCGGCGAGCCCTCTTTTTCCTAAAAAGAACTTGGGCGTTAACATGCATCGTAAGGATAATAACTTGGGATAAAACGGCGCGCCTTACTGCTGCGCCGGTGTCTCGATCCGGACTGTGGGTCTTTTCAGCCTACCCGCCCTCGCGGTCCCTTGTTGGCTAGTCGCCGCAGGCTCGGCATTCTGCCTCGGGATCCTCCCCTGCGAAACACCATTGGTATACGATGGTCAAAAATAAGCACGGACGGATCATTTTCGAGATATTGGGACTTCGGTCTCAATTACCTGTGAGGCGGGGATCAGTCCAGGATAATCGGCCGTAATGGCCACCAAGGCATTGTCGATGCTCACTTGGTAAAATACCCCATCGATCAGCTCCACAGATATGTCCGGATCCTCTTGGGAGGCCGGGTCGAGGGACTGTTCCGGATCCTCGGGTTGTGGAGGAGGGCTGTTTATCTCCTTTATGGCCTGGCGCAGTTTAAATGAGTTTTCAATGCATTTATGTGCATAATTCAAATTTGAACTACATGCACATGCTCTAGTGCATACAAATTGGTTGATAAATCAAATCTGTGTCCTTGGGTGCATGCTTAGGTCCCATGCAAGAAATGGGAATGAATTTCAAACACCAGGGCACCGTTGATTGCCGGCAAAACATTGAGAAGCCTGGTTTTTATATTCTATAAATCCAAAACTCGTCTGAAATTCATGAAACTTGGCATGCTATCATGGAGAGGCATCAACATGCTGTGGTAAATTTTTTGTCCCATTTGGGGCAGGTTTGGGTATATGCTTCTCACAACAAGCCTGATGGTTTCGGTAGGGAACGCACGTCCCACCTTTGGGGACGAAACGATATCTATTGCCTCTTATTGCTTTAAAAATAATTCTCATGTCACCATAGAACAACAGGAGTGTTGTGTCAACTTTTGGGGTTTTTCAGGGTTCGTTTGGACATTTTTATGCATTAACTGAGTTTTCAATGCATTTATGTGCATAATTCAAATTTGAACTACGTACAAGCACATGCTCCAATCCACCAAAGTTGGTTGAAAAATCACATTTGTGTCCTTGGGTGAATTTCTAGGTCCCACGCAAGAGAAGGGAAAGAATTTCTCGGGGTTCATTGGGCCTTTTTTTTACATTAACTGGGTTTTCTAGGAATTTTATGTGCATAATTCAAATTTGAACTACAAGCACATGCTCCAATGCACATGTGTGTCCTTGGTTGCATGCTTAGGTCCCATGCAAGAGATGGGAATGAATTTCAAACACCAGGGCACTATTGATTGCCGGCAAGACGTTGAGATACATTGTTTTTAAATTCTATTAAATCCAATACTCTTATGAAATTCATGAAACTTGGCATGCTATCATGGACCGACATCAACATGCCGTGGTGAAAATTTTGTCCCATTTGGGGTAGGTTTGGGTATAAGCTTCTCAAAAACCAGAGCTTCTCACAACAAGTATGATGGTTTTGATAGGGAACGTACCGCCTTTGGGGATAGGACGATATCCATTGCCTCTTATTGCTTTCAAAAAATTTCTAGTGTCAACATAGAACAACAGGAGTGTTGTGTTTAACCTTGGAATTTTTCAGGGTTCTATTGGCCTTTTTTATACATTAACTGGATTTTCTAGGCATTTTATGTGCATAATTCAAATTTGAACTACAAGCACATGCTCCAATGCACTAAAGTTGGTTGAAAAATCACATGTGTGTCATTGGGTGAATTTCTAGGTCCCATGCAAGGGATGGGAATGAAATTCAAACACCAGGGCACTGTTGATTGCCGACAAAATGTTGAGATGCCTGGTTTTTAAATTCTAGTAAATCCAAAACTCGTCTGAAATTCATGAAACTTGGCATGCTATCATGGAGCGGCATCAACATGCCGTGGTAAATTTTTTGTCCCATTTGGGGCAGGTTCGGGTATATGCTTCTCACAAACTAGAGCTTCTCACAACAAGCATGATGGTTTCAGTAGGGAACGTCCCACCTTTGGAGACGAAACGATATCCATTGCCTCTTATTGCTTTCAAAACTTTTCTCGTGTCAACATAGAACAACAAGAGTGTTCTGTCAATTTTTTTTATTTTTCGGGGTTCGTTTGGACATTTTTATGCATTAACTGAGTTTTCAATGCATTTATGTGCATAATTCAAATTTGAACTATGTACATGCACATGCTCCAGTGCATATAAATTGGTTGAAAAATCAAATATGTGTCCTTGGGTGCATGCTTAGGTCCCATGCATGAAATGGGAATGAATTTCAACCACCAGGGCACCGTTGAATGCCGGCAAAACATTGAGATGCCTGGTTTTTAAATTCTAATAAATCCAAAACTCGCCTGAAATTCATGAAACTTGGCATGCTATCATGGAATGGCACCCGACATGCTGTGGCATTTTTCGTGTCCATTTTGAGAGAAGGCGCACTCGAATAATGACAGCCAATAAAGGCATTTTAAAAAATAGCTACCACTTTAATATCTAAAACATTTGTATAATTCAAACAGTGTGCATTCTGTTAACCATTCACGTGACGCCACATGTCTTGGTTTTAATGGGTGTAGGAGGTGCTGTGGGGACAGCTGCTTGACCTTGACTGAACGGGAGGCATGCGAGCTCAGTCCGATGCGCAGGCTGACCGAGAGGCGTGCAAGTTCTCCTCCAATGCGCAGGCTCACCGGGAAGCTGATATGTCTCCAACGTATCTATAATTTATGAAGTATTCATGCTATTATATTATCCTTCTAGGATGTTTTATATGCATTTATATGCTATTCTACATGATTTTTGGGACTAACCAATTAACCTAGAGCCTAGTGCCAGTTTCTGTTTTTTCCTTGTTTTTGAGTATAGAAAAGGAAAACCAAACGGAGTCCAATTGACCTGAAACTTCACGGAGCTTATTTTTGGACCAGAAGAAGGCCATGGAGTAAAGGAGTTAGGCCAGAAGAGTCCCGGGCTACCCACGAGGGTGGGAGGCGCGCCCACCCCCTGGGCACGCCCCCTACCTCATGGACAGCCCGGAGCCCCCCTGACTTGTTGTCAATGCCAGAACCTCTTATATATACAGAAACCTCCAGAAAATAACCTAGATCGGGAGTTCCGCCGCCGCAAGCCTCTGTAGCCACAAAAAACCAATCGGGACCCTGTTCTGGCACCCTGCCGGAGGGAGTGTCCCTCACCGGTGGCCATCTTCATCATCCCGGCGCTCTCCGTGACGAGGAGGGAATAGTTCACCCTCGGGGCTGAGGGTATGTACCAGTAGCTATGTGTTTGATCTCTCTCTCTCTCTTTCTCGTGTTCTTGATTCGGCACGATCTTGATGTATCGCGAGCTTTGCTATTATAGTTGGATCTTATGATGTTTCTCCCACTCTACTCTCTTGTAACGGATTGAGTTTTCTCTTTGAAGTTATCTTATCAGATTGAGTCTTTAAGGATTTGAGAACACTTTATGTATGTCTTGCATGTGCTTATCTGTGGTGACAATGGGATATTCACGTGATTCACTTGATATATGTTTTGGTGATCAACTTGCGGGTTCCGTAACATTGTGAACTTATGCATAGAGGTTGGCACACGTTTTCGTCTTGACTCTCCGGTAGAAACTTTGGGGCACTCTTTGAAGTTCTTTGTGTTGGTCGAATAGATGAATCTAAGATTGTGTGATTCATATCGTATAATCATACCCACGGATACTTGAGGTGACATTGGAGTATCTACGTGACATTAGGGTTTTGGTTGATATGTGTCTAAAGGTCTTATTCTAGTGCGAACTCTATGATAGATCGAACAAAAAGAATAGCTTCGTGTTATTTTACTACGCACTCTTGAATAGATCGATCAGAAAGGATAACTTTGAGGTGGTTTCGTACCCTACAATTATCTCTTCATTTGTTCTCCGGTATTAGTGACTTTGGAGTGACTCTTTGCTGCATGTTGAGGGATAGTTATATGATCCAATTATGTTATTATTGTTGAGAGAACTTGCACTAGTGAAAGTATGAACCCTAGGCCTTGTTTCCTAGCATTTCAATACCGTTTACGCTCACTTTTACCACTTGTTACCTTGCTGTTTTTATATTTTCAGATTACAAAAACCTATATCTACCATCCATATTGCACTTGTATCACCATCTCTTTGCCGAGCTAGTGCACCTATACAATTTACCATTGCATTGGGTGTGTTGGGGACACAAGAGACTCTTTGTTATATGGTTGCAGGGTTGCTTGAGAGAGACCATCTTCATCCTACGCCTCCCACGGATTGATAAACCTTAGGTCATCCACTTGAGGGAAATTTTCTACTGTCCTAAAAACCTCTGCACTTGGAGGCCCAAAAACGTCAACAAGAAGAAGGTTGCATGGTAGACATCAAGCTCTTTTCTGGCGCCGTTGCCGGTCGGGGAGGTTAGTGCTTGAAGGTATATCTTTAGATCTTGCAATTGAATCTTTTTGTTTCTTGTTTTATCACTAGTTTAGTTTATAAAAGAAAACTACAAAAAATGGAATTAAGGGTGCCTCATATGCTTCATCTTTTTAATATCTTTCGTGAAAATGATGGGAAGGAAAATTGTGCTCAAGTACTATAAGAAGAATTACATAGAATGCTTGGCATAAAATATGTGAATGATGAGCATGATTGCAATGTTGTCAGTATGAATTCTTTGTATACCCATGATGCTAATGATATGCAAAGCCACAAGCTTGGGGATGCTATGTTTGATGAAGATGATTTGTTTTGTCCCCCAAGTTTTGATGAGAAAATTTATTATGATGAAAGCATGCCTCCTATTTATGATGATTATTGTGATGACACGTATGCTATAAAGAATAAAGATAACCATGAAAATTGTCATCATGATTTTAATTTTCAATTGGAGTATGCTTCACATGATAGTTATTTTGTTGAGTTTGCTCCCACTACTATTGATGAGAATAAATTTGCTTATGTGGAGAGTAGTAAAATTTCTATGCAAGTAGATCATGAAAAGAATGCTTTATGTGCTGGTTATATTGTTGAATTCATTCATGATGATACTGAAAATTATTATGAGGGAGGAATATATGCTTGTAGGAATTGCAATAATATCAAGTTTCCTCTCTATGTGTTAAAAGTTTTGAAGTTATGCTTGTTTTGCCTTCCTATGCTAGTTGTTTATTGTTCCCATAAGTTGTTGGCTCAAAAAATCCCTATGCATAGGAAGTGGGTTAGACTTAAATGTGCTAGTCATATTCTTCATGATGCTCTCTTTATGTTTCAATTCTTATCTTTTAGGTGAGCATAATTGAAATCATCATGCCTAGCTAGGGGCGTTAAACGTTAGCGCTTATCGGGAGGCAACCCAATTTTATTTTTGTTCCTTGCTTTTTGTTCCTGTTTAGTAATAAATAAATCATCTAGCCTCTGGTTAGATGTGGTTTTATATTTTAATTAGTGTTTGTGCCAAGTAAGACCTATAGGATCTTCTTGGATTATAATTATTTGATCTTGCTGAAAAAGACAGAAACTTTCTGCTCATGAAAACAATTGTTAAAAATCACAAGAAAGCGGTAAAATACTGATTCCAATGAAGTAGATCAATAATCAAATTATCTAGGTTGTCCTATTTTGGCAGATTTTTCTGAGTTCCAGAAGTTTGCGTTTGATGCAGATTACTACAGACTGTTCTATTTTTGGCAGATTCTGTTTTCTATGTGTTGTTTGCTTATTTTGATGAATCTATGAATAGTATCGGAGGGTATGAACCATAGAGGAGTTGGAATACAGTAGATATTACACCAATATGAACTTAGATTGAGTTCACAACAATACCTAAGTGGTGATTTATTTTCTTATACTAACGGAGCTAATGAGAATGTTAATGCCATGGTCGATGACATGGTGGACCAAATTCTGACGTGTCAGATTTTCTCTTTCAAGGGCCATTTGTCAGTGAGTTGCTTGTGGGGTTGTGGGCCACTCCAGGAAGGATTGCGAGAGGATTGCTATTGAAAATGGGTTGGTTTGGAAACGGAAGAGTCCATCTATTTCGGTCTTGCCTTCCTCCTCCGAACGGCGCGCTCTTACTCCACCAATAGCCTGCCCCCCGGTCACATCACCATCATCATCGCCTAAACCCTGCACGCCATCTACCTCGCCACTGAAAACACCGCTTCCGCCGCCTGAGCTTCCTCTGCATTCGTCACCGCCGCCTAGTGCTGCGCCAATGGCGGTCTTTGAGCTTGACCCAGAGCGCTATGTCCCGGTGGGGCACCACATCATCGATGGTGGCGAGCATCGTCTTCCTCGGACCTTCGTCACCCCTGTGGCACCGATTTTGCGCCGTCATGAGTCCTTTATGATTGCTGAAGTCATGCCAGCTCTGCCCCTTGGTCAGATTGGTCAGGTTCGTCAGGAAGTTGTTAATCTTGTTAATCAGTGTGACGCCCCCGATTCAATCGTACACTAATCATACACGCAAACGTGTACGATCAAGATCAGGGACTCACGGGAAGATATCACAACACAACTCTAAAACATAAATAAGTCATACAAGCATCATAATACAAGCCAGGGGCCTCGAGGGCTCGAATACAAGTGCTCGATCATAGACGAGTCAGCGGAAGCAGCAATATCTGAGTACAGACATAAGTTAAACAAGTTTGCCTTAAGAAGGCTAGCACAAACCGGATCTGATCGAAAGAGGCGCAGGACTCCTGCACGATCCTCCTAACTACTCCTGGTCGTCGTCGGCGGGCTGCACGTAGTAGTAGGCACCTCCGGTGTAGTAGTCGTCATCGACGGTGGCGTCTGGCTCCTGGGCTCCATCGTCTGGTCGCAGCAACCGGGTAAAGGAAGGGGGAAAAGGGGGAACAAGGCAACCGTGAGTACTCATCCAAAGTAATCGCAAGCAAGGAGGTACACTACATATGCATGGATATATGTGTAAAGGGCCATATCAGTTGACTGAACTGCAGAATGCCAGAATAAGAGGGGGATAGCTAATCCTGTCGAAGACTACGCTTCTGGCAGCCTCCGACTTGCAGCATGTAGCAGCGAGTAGTCTGAAGTCCTCCAAGTAGCATCACATAGCAATAATCCTACCCGGCGATCCCCTCCTCATTGCCTTGAGAGAGAGCGACCACCGGTTGTATCTGGCACTTGGAAGGGTGTATTTTATTAAGTATCCGATTCTAGTTGTCATAAGGTCAAGGTACAACTCCAAGTCATCCTGTTATCAAGATCACGGCTATTCAATAGATTAACTTCCCTGCAGGGGTGCACCACATAACCCGACACGCTTGATCCCATTTGGCCGGACACACTTTTCTGGGTCATTCCCGGCCGCGGGAGATCAACACGTCGCAGCCCCACCTAGGCTCAACAGAGAGGTCAGCACGCCGGTCTAAACCTAAGCGCGCAGGGGTCTGGGCCCATCGCCCTGAGCACACCTGCATGTTGCGTGGGCGGCCGGAAGAAGACCTAGCCTAGTGGCGTTCCAGTCCAATCCGGCGCGCGCCGCTCAGTCGCTGACGTCACGAAGTGCTTCGGCTGATACCACGACGCCGAGTGCCCATATCTTTCCCACGTAGTTGGTTAGTGCGTATAGGCCGTGAGCCGACTCGGATCAAATACCAAGATCTCGTCAAGCGTGTTAAGTATCCATGAGCGCCGAACAGGCTAGGCCCACCTCTCTCCTAGGCGGTCTCAACCTGCCTGCCGCTCCGCCACAAGATCCACTCGCGGGTGCTCCACCACCGACCCGACTTTAGTCTCCACATGTATCATGTATAAGTATATAGTATATACCCGTGATCACCTCCCGAGTGATCACGGCCCGATAGTATAGCACAGCAGACGGACAAGAATGTAGGGCCACAGATGGAATACTAGCATCCTATACTAAGCAAGTAGGATTGCGGTAAAGGTAACAACAAGAGTAGCAAGGACAAAGCTATGCATCGGGATAGGTATAACGGAAGCGGTAACATGCTACACTACTCTAATGCAAGCAGTATAGAGTAGAGTAGGCGATATCTGGTGATCAAGGGGGCGGGGGGGGGCTTGCCTGGTTGCTCTGTCAAGAGAGAGGGGTCGTCAACTCCATAGTCGAACTGGGCAGCAGCAGCGTCGGTCTCGTAGTCTACCGGAGAGAAGAGGGGGAAGAAACAATGAATACCATGTAAAAATATGCATATCGATGCATGACATGACAAGTAACGATGCTAGGCGTTCCCTAACGTGGTATGAGGTGGTACCAGTTAAGGGGGAAAACATCCGGGAAAATATCCCCGGTGTTTCGTGTTTTCGGGCGGAGGAGCCGGAGGGGGAAAGTTGTGTGTTTGCTATGTTAGGGATGTGTGGCGGACGAACGGGCTACGCATCCGGAATCGTCTCGCCGTTCTGAGCAACTTTCATGTACAAAGTATTTTCATCCGAGTTACGGATTAAAAGATATGATTTTCTAAAGATTTAAATCATTTTCTGATTTTAATTATATATTTAATTCCAACATTATCCAAAACAGTGTGTGATGACGTAGGCATGACATCAGAGTGATGTCAGCAGGTCAACTGGTCGGTTGACCAGTCAAACCAGACAGGTGGGTCCAGTGGGACCCACATGGCATTGTCAAGGGCCTTAACAGAGTTTTAAAACTAACTAAAATGGGTTAATTAGTGGGTGGGCCCCTGTAGTCAGTGTCTAATTAGGTTTTAGTTAATTAATTTAGTTAATTAGCAGTTTACTTATTTGTTTTTATTCGTTTTATGGGATGGGGCCCGCATGTCAGTGGCAGTAGCTGCCACGTCAGCGTAGTTGACTAGGTCAACGTGGCCAGTTGGGGCCCCCAGGCCCACAAGCAGTGACCCAGGGGTGGGCCCCGGGTGTGCCAGCTCAGCGGAGCCGCCGGAGTAGCTCCGGCGAGCTCGCGCGCAGCGGCCGAACGCCGGCGGGCGTCGGGATTCGCCTACGGGGCATCAAATCGAGCGCCGACACTTGCGTTGAACGAGGAGAGTGCCCCGCGTCCAGTGGTGGCCGTGGCGTGGCGGAGGTGGCGAAGTGACGGCGGCGAGCACATCGGCGACGGCCGAGTCGAACACGAGAGGAAGCGACGACGCGCAAGCTAGCGAATGAAAGGAGAGGCCAGCGAGTCGTGCGTGAGGCGGCGAACGCAACGGGCGCTGGCCCGTGACCATTTGGTCACCGTAGGCACGCCGGCGACGAGCGCAGGCGGCAGCGCGTTCGGGCGCTCAACGGGGACGGCGTTAGGAGGCACGGGAAGGAGTGTGCGCGTGCGCGTTGGGCTTCGGTGAGCATCAGGAGCACGATGCCGTGCTCAGGCGAGCACGGCGGAGAGCGTGGCCACGACGGCGAGGCGATCCGCGGCGACGGGCTCACGGCAACGGCGATGAGGTAGCATACGATGCGCGAGGGGATTAATGAGGAGGAGTAGGAGGCGGAGGAGCTCACCGTGCGGCACGCAAGATGGCCCTTGGGAGTTTAGTAGCCGGAGAGTCGACGGCGCTCGTCAGAGACGCGTCGGGGATCCGAGGAAGAAGACGAGGTTGGGGCAGCGTTCGATGGTGCTCGGCGTCCTGCGTCTTGGCGTGGGCGGCGAGTCGAGGAGGTGGAGTGGCGGACGCGTCGGAAGGGCTTGAGGTCGCGGTGGCCGCGAGTACTACGGCGAGGCCATGGCGGCCTTCGGTTGCGGGGAAACGAGGGGAGATGGATCTGGAGGGAGAGGGAGAGGCGGGGCGAGGCGGCGTGGGGCGAGTGGGAGGGAGACCGAGGCGCGCGTCGGCGCCCTTATCCACTCGTCGTCGCCCGGCGAGAGGGTGCGGCGGGACGCGCCTGCTCCGACCCGGGTCGGGGGAACAGGGAAAGGAGGCGGCAAGGGGGAGGCGGGCGGTTTGGCGGATGGGCAGGGGCTAGTGGGCGATTAGCCCGATGGGGGAGGGTTTTCTCCTTTTTTGTCTTATGTTTCTCTTTTGTATTTTCTTTCTTTTATTTATTTTCTTTTCTGTTTTAACTCATTTTAAATTATTTAGACATTTTATAAAAATGTGTTTACTTCACCATATTTACCGATGCAATAGTTGGCAACCCCCGAACATTTTTGTGTTGACTTTTGAAAACTTTTATTGTTATCATAAATTTGATTTTGAATTTTGAACGGTTCCGTGTTATTGCGAGGATAGCAACAGTAACCGAGGTGTCATGGCACGATTAGCGTGGGATTACTGTAGCACGATTATCCGGGCGTTACAATCAATTGGGGTTTCATGTCCGCTCTACTCAGCCTTTGATCTCTGGGGTTGGTTTGTTTGAGGTTAGAGATGCGGGCGAGCGCTTTGCCTTGATTGAGCTGCCGCCGCAAAATCTTGGTAATGAAAGATTTGTTCGTTCATGAAGCATGATCATGGTGAAGGGTTCCGTGGAGTTCAGGGCTTTAGAGAGGGTTGGTTAATGTTTTTTGGGGTCCCCCTTGACCTTCGAAACACTGAAAATCTTAGTGCTGCAGTCAACACGTTTGGAAAGTTCCATCATTGGACTAGTGATGATCTGTATCTTGTCCGCTCGGTGGTTTTTGCATCTTTTCCTGAGGATATACTTGTCCCCTGTGATGTGGTTTTCTCGGATTATGCTGCTTGGGGAGGCACTAAGGTTTCTTGGACTGCTCCATGTTATATTCTTGGAGCTAATTTTGCCGAGCAGATGCCGTAGGACGAAGATCCCATGCCTCACAATGGCAATGCTCACCCTTTGCCTGGGGAGTTTGTTCAAGATCCCCACTTATTTGCTCTGCCACCTTTTCCAGCTATGGGTGGGAATGATGTCCACTGAAAATTTTAGTGCTGCAGTCAACACGTTTGGAAAGATCCCCACAACCTATGGATGAGCAGCACAATCATGATGCGGGTTGGGGCTGGCATGCTGATGATCCTGCTGATGTTCATGAAGATGGCCCTGTTGCTCAGGATCAGGAGTCTATTGTCATTGATGAGCATGTTTCTTCGGACTCTGTTGAGCTGGTGAATGCTGTTGAAGATATTCTGATTGTTGATCCTCAGCATGATCATCTTCACAATGTGATTGTGCCCCAAGTGGAGGAAGATCTGCCTCCGGAGGACAATGCTCTTGCCATTGTTCCTTACCAGCTGCCTGTTATTCAACATGCAAAAATTGTGATTGTATGGCCTAGTGGTTTATGGGCCTGTTCTCCCTCCGGAAATGATTTGGAAAAGGGCTTTTGACTGCATGCTTTAGTTTGGTACTGTGACGGAGGTCCCTCGTCTGGTCAGCCTGCCTCAATTTCAGCCGGTTTATATTCCTAAGCAGTCTTGGGCTGTTGTGATTGAGGATTCTGAACCTGTCTCTGCTAACTTGAATGTGGATTCAGCTTGTCGCCCAGTTGCAAGGGCTCTATTTCCTTCTCCATCCTTGCCTGACAATAATGTTGCAAGCCAGTCCTCTATGCCTGTGTTGCCGACCAGTTCCCCTGTCTTGGATGATCAGTTTGATTTCTCTGCTCAACAGGCAAACAAGAAGAGTGTGAAAAGAAAGATTACTCCTCTGGTTGATTCTTCTCTGCGTCGTTGCACCAGGAGTGCTGCTAAAAGAGATGGTTTCAAGCCCGTCCTGCAACAGTTGCCTCTTTCCGAGCCACGCAAGAAGAAGCCAAGAGCAAAGCCATTCTTGAATAACATCCCTGCTGTTGATTCAGTTCCAGCAGATCCTGCACCGTCTTCCTCTCCAGTTCATGGTGAGGCTTCTTCGGGGTCTATTCCGCCGCCTACTCCCATTCGAACCATTCAGATTATTGGTCAAGATCTGGGGAGTCCGTCGGAGAAACTCTCTGTTGCTCTGCTTATGGCAGACAAAGCTGATGATGTTCAGGAACCATCTGATGATTAGTTCTCCTCTCAGCTCTTGGGTGTGGAAAGCCTGTAAATTTGATAGTTATCTTAGGGCTATTTTATTTGCTTCTAGTACTTGTCATGTAAGCTATAAACGCTGATGTAAGCGCTTGAACTTCTGCTTGTGTTGTCTGCTGAACTGGTATCTTTGTGCTCTACTATGTGGTGGCACCTTTTGCTCTTTAACCTCAGTGTTTAATGGATTATCGTTCCAATAGAAGTTGGAAAGTTTTTTGCTGGAATGTGCGTGGTCTTAATGCCCCTGCTCGACAGTGTGCTGTTAGGAATAAGATTGATGAAAGTATGGCTTCGGTTGTCTGTTTGCAAGAAACAAAGATGCAGTCTTTTGATTATCAGTCAATTAAAAGTTTCTGTCCACGGCGATTAGATTCTTTTGTTTATAGTCCTTTTCTTAGTGCATCTGGTGGTCTTTTGGTTGTATGGAATTATGTTGTTCTCACTAGGGTGCTTATTGACACTAAACCTTATGGCATTGTCTTGCAATTTACCTCCACCCAGAATAATGAACAGTGGGCCCTTGTCAATGTCTATGGCCCCTGTCAAGGGCAGCTTAGGGATGAATTTGTTTCATGGTTGTACAACATGAATATCCCTAATTCTGAAAATTGGCTTTTCTTGGGTGACTTTAATTTTATTAGGTCCCTGGATAATAGAAACCTGCCTGGTGGAGATGTTAATGATATCTTCATTTTTAATGAAGTTCTTGGACACCTGGGTTTACTTGAACTTCCAATTAAAGGCAGAGCATACACATGGTCCAATATGCAAGATAATACTTTGCTTGAGCAACTAGATTGGTTCTTTACTTCTGCTAATTGGATTTCTGTTTATCCAACGTCTCATGTTCTGCCTCTTGCTAGAACTGCCTCAGATCATGTTCCTTGTGTCGTTGATATCAACACCTCCATCCCAAGATCAAACATTTTCCGTTTTGAGAATTATTGGGTGTAAATGGAAGGGTTTTTGGATTGTGTGGCAAACTCTTGGAAGTCTGTTTCTCGAAAGCAAGGTGTTCCTGCTGTTATTGCACATAAACTTGACACGCCCTAAAGAAGTGGCAAACCAATCTGTCTAGGCTAAAGATTCTGATTGCCAAGTGCAATAGAGTGGTCCTCATTCTTGATTCTCTTGAGGAGATTAGACCTTTATTCAGACAAGATTGTAACTTCAGATCTATTGTTAAACTTCATGTTGAACATTTGCTGCATCTTCAATATCTGTATTGGAGGAAGAGGTGCACCATTAGATCTGTCAAGGTTGGAGAGGAAAATACCCAAAAAAATCATGCTACGGCCACAGACATGTTTAGAAAAAATTCTATTGCCAGTATGAAGCTTGATGATGGGACAATTGTTTCTGACCATGAATCTATGGCTGCTGCAGTCTCAGAAGCTTTTAAAGGTAGAATGGGCACCTCTAGAGGGATCAGTATGAGATTCTACCTTTCTTCCATCATCAGAAGGGTTGAGGGTCTGGATGTATTAACCAGACCTTTCACTAAGGAGGAAATGGACAAAACAATAAAGGAAATGCCTATTGATAAGGCTCCTGGTCCTGATGTGTTCAATGGTCTATTTTTAAAAAAAGTGCTGGCACATTATCTGTGAGGAGTTTCATGAGTTGGCTAGAGGGTTCCATGAGGGTTCTATCAGTATTGGGAATATTAATTATTCTTACATAACTCTTGTGCCTAAGAAAAATTCTCCTGAATCTGTTAATGATTACAGACATATCTCTCTCTGGCATGGGAGTTAAATTCCTCTCCAAAATGGCTGCTAATAGGTTGCAGGGGGATAATTTGAATTGTGTCCACAAAAACCAATATGGATTTATTAAGTCCAAAACTATCCAGGACTGTGTTGGGTGGACTCTTGAGTACATTCACCAGTGTCATCAATCCAGGAGACCCATTGTTATACTGAAGTTAGATTTTGAAAAAGCATTTGATTCCATTGAGCATGAGGCCATTTTTCAAATCCTCAGGGCCAAAGGATTTAATGACAGGTGGATCTCTTGGGTTAAGCAATTGTTTTCTACTGGCACTTCTTCTGTTCTTTTGAATGGAGTCCCAGGTAAGCAGTTCTGTTGCAGGAAAGGTGTTAGGCAGGGTGACCCTGTTTCACCTCTCATGTTTGCAATTGCTGCTGATTTGCTTCAATCTGTGGTTAATGCTATGCATGTTAAGGGTCTTCTCCTGTTGCCAATACCCTGCCATGACAAACATTTCCTAATAATATAGTATGCTGATGACACCTTGATTATTTTGCCTGCTGATGAACAACAGTTGCTATCTCTGAAAAGCATGCTACTCCTGTTTTCTCAATCCACTGGTCTGCATGTCAACTATCATAAGTCCTCAATGTTGCCCATTAATGTTGATTCTGTGGAAATGACAAGGCTTGCTGGGTTGTTTGGCTGTGTTGTGGGTGCTCTACCTTTAACTTATCTTGGCCTTCCTGGTCGTTTTATGAAGCCAAAAATAATGGATTTGATGCCTTTGGTTGATTCTATGGAAAGGAAGCTTTCTGTCAACTCTAGTTTCCTTGCACAGGGTGGAAGATTACAGTACCTCAGCTCAGCCCTGTCTTCTGTGCCAATCTTCTTCCTTTGCAGTCTAGATATTCCAATTGGCATAATCAAACAGCTTGAGAGAATTCAAAGCCAATGTCTTTGGAGAAATTTTGGAAATGACCATGCTCCTTCCTTAGCAGCATGGGATTTAGTGTGCAGGCCAAAGAACAAAGGGGGTTTGGGAGTCCTAAACCTGAGAATTCATAATGAAGTACTGTTGTTGAAGTTTGTTAGCAAATTTTACAATAAGGATGATATTCCTTGGGTCAGCCTGGTTTGGGACACTTATTACCATGACAGGGTACCTCATGCTACTGTCCTGTGTGGCTCCTTCTGGTGGAGAGATTTATGCAAGTTGATGGATAAGTTCAGAATGGTTTCAAAAGTTCAGGTCTTGGTTGGGGACACTGCTCTTTTTTGGGGTGATGATTGGAATTTTAACCCTTCTGCTGGTCCTTTGGATCAGGTGTTTCAGAGGTTGTTCTCCTTTGTTAAGGATCCTCTCCTTTCTGTCAAGGAGGTTTTTGCAACTCAGGATATCACTACTTTATTTCACCTTCCTCTCTCTGAGAGGGCCCATTCTGAGTTGCTGTCTCTGCAGCAGCTAATGTCTGATTTCTCTCCTCACATTAGTAAGCCTGATGTTTGGACGTGGAGAGAAGATGGCAAGCCTTATACAGCAAGAAAATACTACTCTTTCCTGCATATGCATATCAACCCCAATCCTTTGCTGTCATGGATCTGGTCTAGCTGTTGTACTATGAGAATCAAATTCTTTGCCTGGATGCTCATCATGGATCGACTTAATACCCATGATATGCTGGAGAGAAGGCATTGGAACGTCTCTGATTGTAATCATTGTGTGTTGTGCCCCACCCAGACTAAAGAGGACAGAGATCACCTCTTCTTCTCATGTAACTTCAGCTGTAGGGTATGGACTTATCTACAAGTGTGCTGGCCGCATGGTGATAATATAAGTGCCATTGCTTATGATACAAGAAGGGACTTTCAGAAACCTTTCTTTGCTGAAGTGGTCTTCCTTTCCTGTTGGAATATCTGGTCTGTGAGGAATGATAGTGTCTTCTGGAACATAAACCCTTCCTTTAGAAGGTGGAGAGCATGTTTTATTCATGACATTTCTCTACTTGCCCATAGGATTAAAGCTAAGTATAAGGATGATCTTCTTAGATGGATTGCTTTTTTGCCACCTTGAGGTGAGCTTTGTATCTTCTTAGCTATAGATCTTTTCTTTTTTTGATCTACATACCTTGTATCTTTGTACAGTAAATAAAATTGCAAGAGCTGTGGGGTGTTTTACCCTACAGTACCAGGTCAAAAAAAAGATTTTCTGTTGAGTTTTGTGTTGTGAAGTTTTCAAGTTTTGGGTAAAGACTTGATGGACTATGGAACAAGGAGTGGCAAGAGCCTAAGCTTGGGGATTCCCAAGGCACCCCAAGGTAATATTCAAGGAAAACCAAGAGCCTAAGCTTGGGGATGCCCCGGATGGCATCCCCTCTTTCGTCTTCGTTCATCGGTAACTTTACTTGCAGCTATATTTTTATTCACCACATGATATGTGTGTTGCTTGGAGCGTCATTTTATTTTGTTAGTATTTGCTTTTTGTTATTTAGAATAATGTTTTGCATCTCTATTTTCAATAAAAATGTCAAGGATAGCCTTTACCATGCTTATTTTGCAAGTATACATGTTGCTGTTTCAAAATAGAAAGTTTATTGCTGTTGCAAAAATTCCCTAGAAAAGTCAGAATATGATAAAATGCTGAAACTTTTTGCATAATAAGATCTGATAAATTTTCTACAGTTTGGTAGAATTTCATAATGTTTTTAGTTAGGGAAGTATGATGAATCTTGCATTCTTTACAGACTGTACTGTTTTGGCAGATTGCTGTTATGTTTGCATTGTTTGCATATGTTTGCTTGTTTAATGATTCTATTTGAGGATAGGAGTATTAAATATGCAGAGTCATTTAGTATGAAATGTTTAATAATAATTTTAGTGATTTGTTACAGTAGAAAATGATAAGGTTTTTTCATTGGTTTATACTAACTTATCTCGCGAGTTCTTGTTGAGTTTGGTGTGGATGAAGCTTTCGAGATTTAGGAAACTGTGATATGAGAGGAATTAAGGAGACAAAAAAGCTCAAGCTTGGGGATTCCCAAGGCACCCCAAGATAATATTTCAAGAATTCTCAAGCATCTAAGCTTGGGGATGCCCCGGTAGGCATCCCACCTTTCTTCTTCAACAATTATCGGTTAGTATCAGTTGAGCCTAAGTTTTTGCTTCTTCACATGATGAGTGCTATCCTTGAAATGTCGTTTTATTTTGTTTTGCTTGCTGTTTGAATAATATCCCAAGATCTTAAATTCTTAAATGAGAGAGAGTCTTCACAAAGCTACATAATTATTTAACTATTCATTGATCTTCACTTATATCTTTTTGGAGTAGTTTGTCATTTACTTGTGTGCTTCACTTATATCCTATGAGTAAATGGTTGAATGATTTGAATGCCATAAATCTGAAAATTATATATGTTTCATATGCCTTTCCCATGGGGAGTAATGCCCATATAAGAAGTAGAGGTGTTAAATTTTTTGAAGGTTAGCAAACATTGTATTGGTCACTTGAACAATTCATGAAAGAACATTGAAGGAAGAGATATTTCACATATAAATATACTATCTTGGACACCTTCTATGATTGTGAGCCCCATTAATTATTTTCAAACCTGAGCAAATTAGTTGAAGTTGGACAAGGAAGACAACATAATGAGTTATGCTTGGGTATATTTGTATAGAAGTTATATTGTTATGGATCCTCTAACATGTGGTGCTTGCTATTTAGAATCCTTTGCTAGCCAAAATATCTGTACTAAGCGGGAATTCTGCTTGTGCATCCAAATTCCTTGAACCATGTTTATTCCATGAGTGTCCACCATATCTACCTATATGCGGTATTTACCTGCCGTTCCAAGTAAATTTGCATGTGCCAAACTCTAAACATTCAAATAATAATCTATTTTGTATGCCCGAATCGCTCATGTAGTGCATAGGGGCAGTCAGTATCTTCCATGCTAGGTGGGTTATTCTCACGATGAGTGGACTCCGCTCATCATTCATGAGAAAATGGCCGGTAACTGGGATGCCCAGTCCTATGATCAAAAGATCAAAATCAAATTCGCAAATAATTTAAACAAACTCCCCCAGGATTGTTGATAGTTGGACGGCACCCGTTGTTTCGGACAAGCCGTGGACTGTGATTGTTGGTGGAGGGGGAGTAAAATCTTTACCTTTCTATTTGGGAACAGCCTATAGTGTATCTAGTATGGAAGATATTGGGAACTCTTGGCCGTTATGTTGACAATGAAAGCATACCTCTCAAAATTATTTTCATCTCTGTTTTAGCTTCGAGCTCTGGCACCTATGCAAATCCCTGCTTCCCTCTGCGAAGGGCCAATCTTTTACTTTTATGCAAGAGTCAGTAGTATTCCTTCTCATTCCAACCTACTTTTTAGTTGGCAAGCATCATGTGGTGGAGAAAGATCTAAGCATATATGGCCATTCAAATATATTTGATCATGAATTATTATTGTTAACAATTATCTATATGATACATAAGTTGGGAGGAGAAACATTAAGCCCCTATCTTTCTCTGTGTTCGATGGATGCTATTTGTCGTGGTAGCAAACATGGAAGACTATATGATAATTGATTATGTGGTATTTGCTAAATCAAATCTCTTACATAGACCCTTCCTGAATATAAGATGAATTGCAATTGTTTGATGACTGAGAACATAGTTTGTTAGTTTTCAAGAAAGTTTATGGTCTATGCTTTAACATGTGAATAGCTTGTTACTTGATCATGAAAAGTTTTATGAGTTGCGCTACTGTTATGACATATAATGATGCTAGAAAAGTTGATTGAAATTATCATTGATCAAACTTGTGCACCTGCTAGCATTAGCACTTCATAAATTATTTATTTGATCTATACCTACTAATAAAGCAAGGTGCGTTTCTCCAATATTTTCATCCGTTCACCATCGAAAATAATTTTTTGCTATCCGAGGTGGTACTAAATTTTTGTGTGTCTCTCCACTGGAAAATACAAAAAATTTGTCCAGAATACCGCAACTGGGCCAGGCGCACTGCAGCCCAACAAAGCCAACCCAGTAATTATCCTGCCCATGCGTTGGGAGGAGCTTATTTGTCACACACGGCGATAAATAGTTGAATGTACGCACAGGTCGCCCAATACTAGGCCGGCCCGTTTTTTTTTTCCAGTATTCGAGATGTGTTTCATTTGCATTTTCCCCTTCTTTGTTTTTATTTTTTCGTGAAATAATAATATACAAAATTTATTTGGAATTTCAATTTTTTTCAAATATTCAAAAGAATTAGCATTACAAAATTTTATTCCTATTTCTAAAAATATTAGAAACTTAAAAAACATTGGTTTCGGAATTTCTGCAACATTCACAAAAATGTTGCAATTAAAAAAATCTATTTCAGTATTGTTTGAGATTTTTTATCAAAATAATATTTTATAAAATGTCCCATATTAAAAAATATTCCTATTTTAGTGAAAAGTTCACAAAAACAAAATAATGTTTGCATCTAAGAAAACATTTTAAAAATGTTCTGAATGTTCCTTTTTCAAAAATAATAATAACGTTGTGTTGTATAAATAGTTCATGTTTTCAAAATATTGTTTATTAATTTCAATTACTATTCCCGTTTCTAATTTTGTTTGTGTTTTTCCAAATTTATATGGAATTTTCAAAAAAATGTTCACATTTTTTAGAACTGTCCGGGCTTTAAAAAATTAATGTTTCCAAGAATATTCGGCAGTTCATATTTCTTTGAATGTTCCAAATAATAAATAAATAAATAAAATCTGCAGCTACCATATCTTCTTGAATAATCGTGTTGGCCATTGGTTAGAGCACGCGTTTGTTCTATCCAGGTTGGATATAAATTTAAAAAAATTGTGGGCATGTGCCAATAAAAGAGAATATGTTGTTTGGCTCTAATTAGAAGAAAAAAACGGTGCATACGTGAGCACTAGAATAATCAAAGCTAATAAACCGTCATAATGAAAGGACATTCATGCCTGATTATGCTTATGAAACATGATTTATGTGCTGGCAATAGTAATCCATCCGGTTATGCCGTTGTTGAAAAGTGGTCAAAGCAACCATGTCCCGAAGGTCGTCACACATCCACCAAATGAGGAGGCATGCAAAACCCTAAGATAGAGGCGGACGTGAAAGAAAAAGGCACGAGTTGGGTGCTCGCCACCACGAGTTGGGTGCTCCCCACCACTATCAAGATTTCATGGGCCAAAAACGTCCAGTGAGAAGACCGCAACTCCTTGCTCTATCGCCTACCGTTGTCGAGACCGTTTTTTTGTGGACACATCGATTTATTTTTCCCGTTGTTTGTCGTAAATAAAATATCTCTCCCGTTGCATCGCACGGGCATTTGTGCTAGTCATTTACCTATTCGAGGACGAACAGGAATTAAGCTTGGGGATGCTGATACGTCTCCAACGTATCTATAATTTATGAAGTATTCATGCTATTATGTTAACCTTATAGGATGTTTTATATGCATTTATATGCTATTTTATATGATTTTTGGGACTAACCTATTAACCTAGAGCCTAGTGCCAGTTTATGTTATTTTCCTTGTTTTTGAGTATCACAGAAAAGGAAAACCAAACGGAGTCCAATTGACCTGAAACTTGACAGAGCTTATTTTTGGACCAGAAGAAGGCCATGGAGTAAAAGAGTTAGGCCAGAAGAGTCCCGGGCTACCAACGAGGGTGGGAGGCGCGCCCACCCCCTGGGCGCGCTCCCTACCTCGTGGACAGCCCGGAGACCCCCACTGACTTGTTCTCGACGCCAAAACCTCTTATATATACAGAAACCTCCAGAAAACAACCTAGATCGGGAGTTCCGCCGCCGCAAGCCTCTGTAACCACCAAAAACCAATCCGGGCCCTGTTCCGGCACCCTACCGGAGGGGGGATCCCTCACCGGTGGCCATGTTCATCATCCCGACGCTCTCCATGACGAGGAGGGAGTAGTTCACCCTCGGGGCTGAGGGTATGTACCAGTAGCTATGTGTTTGATCTCTCTCTCTCTCTCTCTCTCTCTCTCTCTCTCTCTCGTGTTCTTGATTCGGTAAGATCTTGATGTATCGCGAGCTTTGCTATTATAGTTGGATCTTATGATGTTTCTCCCCCTCCACTCTCTTGTAACGGATTGAGTTTTCCCTTTGAAGTTATCTTATCGGATTGAGTCTTTAAGGATTTGAGAACAATTCATGTATGTATTGCATGTGCTTATCTGTGGTGACAATGGGATATTCACGTGATCCACTTGATATATGTTTTGGTGATCAACTTGCGGGTTCCGTAATATTGTGAACTTATGCATAGAGGTTGGCACACGTTTTCGTCTTGACTCTCCGGTAGAAACTTTGGGGCACTATTTGAAGTTCTTTGTGTTGGTCGAATAGATGAATCTGAGATTGTGTGATGCATATCATATAATCATGCCCACGGATACTTGAGGTGACATTGGAGTATCTAGGTGACATTAGGGTTTTGGTTGATATGTGTCTTAAGGTGTTATTCTAGTACGAACTCTATGATAGATCGAATGGAAAGAATAGCTTCGTGTTATTTTACTACAGACTCTTGAATAGATCGATCAGAAAGGATAACTTTGAGGTGGTTTCGTACCCTACCCTAATCGCTTTGTTTGTTCTCCGCTATTAGTGACTTTGGAGTGACTCTTTGTTGCATGTTGAGGGATAGTTATATGATCCAATTATGTTATTATTGTTGAGAGAACCTGCACTAGTGAAAGTATGAACCCAAGGCCCTTGTTTCCTAGCATTGCAATACCGTTTACACTCACTTTTACCACTTGTTACCTTGCTTTTTTTATATTTTCAGATTACAAAAACCTATATCTACCATCCATATTGCACTTGTATCACCATCTCTTCGCCGAACTAGTGCACCTATACAATTTACTATTGTATTGGGTGTTTTGGGGACACAAGAGACTCTTTGTAATTTGGTTGCAGGGTTGCTTGAGAGAGACCATATTCATCCTATGCCTCCCACGGATTGATAAACCTTAGGTAATCCACTTGAGGGAAATTTTCTACTGTCCTACAAACCTCTACACTTGGAGGCCCAACAACGTATACAATAAGAAGGTTGCGTAGTAGACATCAGAAGCATGCGAGCTGTACGCTGCGTAGGCTCACTGGGAAGCGAGCCCTTTGACTTCCATGGCCGCCCGCCTTCCTCTCCATTAATGGCACCCGAGCCGCTGTTTAATACGGGCGGCCTTACTATTCACCTCCCATTCCCCTCCCTCCCGCAGACCTCCACCAAGGCCATGGCGCAGAATGATCATCTGCAACTAGTCTTCAAGTTTGGTGAAGTTGACTCCGAGATGGAGGAGATAGAAAATAAGTAGGAATGGGGCCTCATGGACATGGCCCAGAACAAGATGGCCGTGGTGGTTGCTGCCCCCTCTCCCGTCCCAGCTCCCATCCACGCGCCCGCGCCAGCGACCATCCCCACAGCATTGACGGGCTGGTCGCCGAGCACTATCACAAAGCTGGAAGCCGCGAGCGTCAGCGAGGTCTCTAGGGACCCGCGCGAGCTCGTGTACATGCCACTGCCAGTGCCCGTGCCCGTGCGCGCCCCTCCACCCATCGTGGCACAGACCCCCATGCGTTTGGTTGCACCCGCCGCGGCCGTGCCCCTGCCCGTGCGCACCCCTCCACCCACCGCGGCGCCGGTCCCCGTGCGTTTGGCTGCACCAGCCACGCCCGTGCCCGTGCCCGTGCGCGCGCCCCCCTCAGTGGCATGGGACGCCGCCGTCGACCGCTACCTCTCAGCGGTGCCAGTTGACATCCTCCCGCGCCCCGCCCGTCGATCGCGCGACGACATGATGTTTGATTTACAAGTGAAGAACATTTTGTGCTGCCTTGAAGATTTCAACAACGGCGTCCTGGAGGACGACAACGACAACAACGGCGCGGCATGCCGCCTCCGCCGCCGCCGGAAATAGTTTTTGGGGGTTTAATACTGTATCTCGAATTCTCGATCATATGAATATAAATTCGCAGTGTGACTGAATGAAAGATATGGTTTGAACGAACTTGTGTTTTTCTCTCTTAATGTACAGACTTATCAAACGATTTTATTTTGAAAAAAAAAGTCAATGGTTTTTAAATACAAAACACTCATCGTAAACATTTTAGTTAGAACACCCGTATGCAAACCGACAGCTTCCCCAGGAAGCCAAGGGAAAATGTGCTGAGCAGGATTTCTGCATCCCTTCAACGCAAACGGTTGTTTTGTATGACCCGTGTGCAACCACGTACAAACAATTGGGTAAGATTTGCACATCTGTCATTTTGGGTATGTTGCCATTTGTCAAACTGTAAAGATTGACATTTGTTTATCTAGTAACATTGCCATTTGTCAACCTTGTAACACAGCGATTTGTCAAAATATGCAGCTAAAAATCACTAGCGCTATCTAATTTTTGCAACTAAAATCATTAGCACTGTTCATATGGACACCACTAGCAGACGTGAGTTGATGGACGCATATGCAAATGTACCATTGATTACATACAACAAGTCATCAACCCACAATGACAACGAGGATACACGTTGGATTATAGATCATTTCCAACAAAACATTCTAGTAAAGTTTTTCTCACACAACAAATAACAAAGCGATGAAATGAACTTCAGCTCAACCACTCGTCGGTGTTGGAAACGCTTGCTTTGAACCAGAAGTGATTCTCTGGGAAGGGCCAACTACTGTCAATCTCGAGACCAACGCAGGACTGATCATCTAGGCTGAAGCGGCCTATGTCAGGACCCATATTGGGATGGTAGGGAAGCATAGCAATGTCCGAGGTATAGATACATTTGCTTCTCATAAATGGTAGTAACGTTGTGTCAACAGCAGCTGGATCGCCTTCCACCTTCATTGGATAGTTTTGTCCAAGGAAGAGCGAGTTTCCTCCAAGACTTTCAATACTGAACCAGGGAGAAGGTGTTGGCACTAGTACACTAGTATCCATCCCGAATACCCTGCAATGGATGTTGGAATAGGTCTGGAGAGTGCGACCATGCGAGACAACACATGCTTCCTTAGTAACATCAGCAGTGCCCTGTATACAGACAAGAAGAGGTGATCCATAGGAATAAGTTGCCAGGCGCCACTGAGTATATGGGTCATGCTCGTCCTCATGCTCGTGATCATCAGCATCGTCATCTCCCCCTTGGTTATAAAAAGTTTCAAGTATAGGTGGTGGAATGTTCACAGGACCTTGGAAACACAAGAAGGTTAAGTAGTAAAGGGAAACTAGCTAACCTGCATGCATGTGGATGAAACAATTATAATTACGGTGGAAGACAAACGTACGGAAAAGCATCAGGATTCCATGCAAAAATAGTGCCACGAGTGGTGGCAGCAAACACAAGACCCTCATATTGAATTGCATCACAGTACTCATCCATGTACATAAATTGATTTTTGAGCAATATCCATCGAGGCGTGGAAGTATGGACGGCAACAGGCTTGTCGAAGATAGCAACAACTTCATAGTTCGTGTAATCCCAAGAGCGGTTGGGAACTCGACAAATTGCTATCTTCCATAGACGACAGTCACCATGATCGTATTTGAACTCACGTAGAATACCGATATACTCAACCTCTGGGAAGTCGTCTAAGATTTTTGGAAGTGGAACCCGGTGACGAGTGTACACATTCACAAGTTCCCACTCATAGTTGTACCCAATATAAACAACCCAATCTCCATTTGCGCCTTCCCAAGCCTTTCCCTCGAGCGCTGGCATCTTAACATCATACGTATCATTATCAAGCAGCATCAACTTGCACAAGGCGAGGCTTCCTCGTCCCTTTTGATCGGCGAGGTCACGCCGAAGAAGATAGGGGAGATCAAACCGCTCCTGGACCCTTGGGTTCCTTGTAATGATGTTATTAGTTGAGTCGAGAATGGTCTTAAAAACGAACCTTCCATGCTTGCCAAGGTGATGACATCGCATCGATCAATGAGTTCCTCCACCACGTCATCTTTCAGATCGAGGCAAGAATAACGGGGTCGTTTCCGGCCTGTTCCCTCCATGGAGAAGATGATCGAACAATGTCATAAGGAAGTGTGAAGGCAAATGGAGGGAGGAAGAGCGTGCGACAGCAGTTCCAAATCGAGAGGGAAAGGCGAGAGGCGGTGGACGGTTCCCACGGTACACGAAGAGGCGCCTGGGGAGCGAACGGTTGCCACAGAGGTCACACACTGATGACAAGGGCCGAGTGAACCGCATGCCTATATCGCACACACCTTGATCTGGCTGACCGTTTCTTTTGTGTTGCCTAATCATAAACAGTTCATCCGAGTGAACCGTATGCTATATATCGAACACACCTTCATCTGGCTGCCCGTTTCTTTTGTGTTGCCTAATCACAAACAGTTCAGCCGAGTGAACCGTATGCTGTGCATCGCACACGCCTTCATCTGGCTGCCCATTTCTTTTGTTCCTCCTCATCGCAAACCGTTAACTGAACTGAACCATATGCCCTTCATCGCACACGCAACTAACATTTGAACCGTGTTTGATGCATCCTTCATCGCAAATGTTTTATACATTTTTCACGGTTTTCATACACCACCGTTTGCGATTATTTCATTGCACACAGTTTCTCGAAGGGTCTCTGATCGTAGTGTCGCGTTAGCAGCATCCTGCAGTAGTGTATACCCATATCTACTAAAATCATCTGTGAAGGTCAAAAAATAATGATACCCGCCGCGTGCCTCAACACTCATCGAACCGTATACATCGGCATGTATTATTTCCAATAAGTCATTAGCTCGCTCCATTGTTTCGGAGAACGTGGTTTGCAAGTATCAAATGATTCATAATGAACTTATTCCACAAGTCCATCTGCATGGAGTTTCTTCATGCGCTTTACACCAATATGACCTAAACAACAGTGCCACAAGTATGTTGCACTATCATTATCAACTTTTCATCTTTTGGCATCAATATCATGAATATGTGTATCACTATGATCGAGATTCAATAAACCATTCACATTGGGTGTATGACTGATGTCTGCTAGAATTACGTCGGTATTTCCCCACAGAGGAAGGGATGATGCATCACAACGACGGTAGGTATTTCCCTCAGTGATGAGACCAAGGTTATCGAACCAATAGGAGAACCACGTAACACTACGTGAACGGCACCTGCACACAAATAACAAATACTCACAACCTGACTATTAAAGGGGTTGTCAACCCCTTAGGGGTAATGGCGCCAGAAATTGGCAAATGGACGTGAGAAAGTTGTAATAAATTGATAGATCGAATGCCAAATAAAATAAAGTGCAACAAGGTATTTTTGTATTTTTGGTTTAATAGATATGAAAATAAAAGCAAATGAAAATAGACTGCAAAGGAAAATATAATAAGGAAGAGACCCGGGGGCCGTAGATTTCACTTGTGGCTTCTCTCGAGAAAAATAGCAAACGGCGGGTAAAATATTACAATTGGGCAATTGATAAAACCTCAAATAATCATGATGATATCTAGGAAATGATCATTTTATAGGCATCACATCCAAGATTAGTAGACCGACTCCTGCCTGCATCTACTACTATTACTCCACACATCGACCGCTATCCAGCATGCATCTAGTGTATTAAGTTCATGGAGAAAACGGAGTAATGCAATAAGAACGATGACATGATGTAGACAAGATCTATTTATGTAGAAACAGACCCCATCTTGTTATCCCTAATGGAGACGATACATATGTGTTAGTTCCCCTTCTGTCACTGGGGTCAAGCATCGTAAGATTGAACCCATCACAAAGCACCTCTTCCCATTGCAAGATAAATAGATCAAGTTGGCCAAAAAAGATCCAAATATCGGAGAAGAAATACGAGGCTATAAGCAATCATGCATATAAGAGATCAAAGCAGACTCAAATAACTTTCATGGATAGAAAGATAGATCTGATCATAAACTCAAAGTTCATCGGATCCCAAGAAACACACCGTAAAAAGAGTTACCTCATATGGATCTCCAAGATACCATTGTATTGAGAATGAAAAGAGAGAGAGGAAGCAATCTAGCTACTAACGACAGACCCGTAGGTCTACAAAGAACTACTCACGCATCATCAGAGAGGCACCAATGGACATGATGAACGCCTCTGTGATGGTGTCTAGATTGGATATGGTGGTTCTGGAACTTGTGGCGGCTGGAATTGATTTTCGTCGACTCCCCTAGGGTTTCTGGAATATTGGGGTATTTATAGAGCAAAAAGGCGGTTCGGGAGGCCACCGAGGTGGGTACAACCCACTAGGGCGCGCCTGGGCCTCCAGGCACGCCCTGGTGTCTTGTGCTCACCTCGGGCTCCCTCTTCGGTACTTCTTTGGCCCACTAGATGTTTTCTGGTCCAAAAAAACCCACAAAAAGTTTCGCTGCATTTGGACTCCGTTTGATATTGATGTCCTGTGATGTAAAAAACATGTAGAAAACAACAACTGGAACTTGGAACTATGTCAATAGGTTAGTACCAAATATGATATAAAATGACTATAAAATGATTGTAAAACATCCAAGAATGATAATATAACAGCATGGAACAATCAAAAATTATAGGGATAATTGTATTTATACCCTTAGTTGTGTCTCCCTCAATCGAATTGCCCCTAGTTTTTGAAATCACGTGGTCTTGCCCGACCCACTTTGTGATCTTGTGCTTTTGCCCTTTGACCGTTTGACTGTCACTTTGAAAACTTCATAACTAATTCATACTAAATTAGAAAAATGCAAATAAGATACCAAAATGTTCAGAAAAACATCACCTATATGTGAATGTCACTTGCATTCATGACAAAAGTGGTTGTAAGTGCCCATCCGAGATTTAGCTCTTATCATACCACCATGAATAGTAAACTCTAAAAAACTTCAAAAACTTCCAGAAAAATTTGGTGGCAAAGAATTTTAATTGTTTTAAGTGCTTGCCAAGTTTCATGAGGGAATGACATTCGTGGAAGTCATGGCAAAAAAAGAAGTCTATTTTCGAGTGTTGACTGTTTTTTGCCACGACTTCCACGAATGTCATTCCCTGATGAAACTTGGCAAGCACTTAAAACATTTACAATTCTTTGGCACCAAATTTTTCTTGAATTTTTTGAAGTTTTTTTAGACTTTCCTATTCATGGTGGTATGATAAGAGCTAAAAATCGGATGGGCACTTACGAATAGTTTTGTCGTGAATGCAAGTGACATTGACATACATGTGATGTTTTTCCAAAAAAATTGGTATCTTATTCGCATTTTTCTGATTTAGTATGAATTAGTTATGAAGTTTTCAAAGTGACAGTCAAACGGTCAAAGGGCAAAAGCACAAGATGACAAAGTGAGTCGGGCAAGACCGCGTGTTTTCAAAAACTAGGGGCAATTTGGTTGAGGGGTACACAACTAAGGGTATAAATACAATTATCCCAAAATTATAGATACTATCAACATCCCCAAGCTTAATTCTTGCTTGTCCTCACGTAGGTAAATGATAAAAACAGAATTTTTGATGTGGAATGCTGCCTAACATGCTCATCTCATATTATTTTCTTTGTAGCATGGACATTTGGACTTTTATATGGTTCAAAGAAATAGTCTAGTTTTGACATGAGAATTAAATACTCAAGCATATCAACAAGAAACTAAGTCTTTCAAAATATGAATGCTAAAATAAGTTATCCCTAGCCCATTATGCTCATTCATTGATCCATTCATGAAACACACTCGCATATTAGCTACACCCGATGCTCAAGTACGATCATAGTGCCCCATAGTTCGTTCTTTATAAGAGAAGATGGAGACTCAAGTTAAGAATAAAATTTGCATAAAGTAAAAGAAAGGCCCTTCGCGGAGGGAAGTAGGGATTTTTAGAGGTGGCAGAGCTCAAAGCAAAAAAGATAGAGATAAAAACATTTTGGGAGGGATGCTTTTCCTGTCAACAAGAACGATCGAGTAGTTCCCAATACTTTCCATGCTAGATATATCATAGGCGGTTTCCAAACAGAAATTAAAGTTTATTCCTTTTTCAACCATACTTTCACTTTGCATGGCTAGCCGTATCCATGGGTGCCTTCCATACCAACACTTTCCAAGGAATTTATTATTTGACAACATAAAGTAAATTCATTTTTCATTTCGGGACTGGGCATCCCTAATACCTTTGCCTTACTCTCGTGCAATGACAAGTGATTAAACACTCATCGTGAGAATAACATATCTAGCATGGAAATATATTAGCCACCTCCTACCGTTTCATGAGCGGTACGAGCACACAAAAGAGAAATTTATTATGAAAATTAGAGATGGCACATACAAATTTGCTTAGAACGACAACAGAATACCACATATAGGTAGGTATGGTGGACTCATGTGGCAAAACTGGTTTAAAGGATTTTGGATGCACAAGTAGTGATCATACTTAGTGCAATGTGAAGGCTATCAAAAGGTTGAGAAGCGACCAACCAAGAAACGGAAAATCTCATAAGCGAGCATTAAGCATAATTAACACCAAATAATGCACCACAAGTAGGATGTAATTTCATTGCATAACTATTGACTTTTAGGGCATATTCCCAATAATAAGTGGAAAAGCTCTATTGGAAGTATGCCCTATAGGCAATAATAAAGAGGTTATAATTATATTTCCTTGTTCATGATAATCGTTTATTATCCATGCTATAATTGTATTGACTGCAAACTCAAATGCATGTGTGGATACATAGACAACAACATATCCCTAGTAAGCCTCTACTGGACTAGCTCTTTGATCAAAGATGGCTATGGTTTCCTAGCCATGGACATGAGTTCATCATTAGGAGAATGATGTGATGGACAAGACCCAAACTATGAACATAGCATATGAACGTATTAAGTTTATTGTTATCCTTTTCTGCATGTCAAGTATAAGAAATTAATCGGTCAGTTGAATATTCAGGATGATGCAACTCACTGACACCGGAGGAGTACCTTGTGTGTACCAAACATTGCAATGTAACCGGGTGACTATAAAGGTGCTCTACAGGTATCTCCGAGGGTGTCTGTTGAGTTGGTATGGGTCAAGACTGGGATTTGTCACTCCGTATGGTGGAGAGGTATCTCAGGGCCCACTAGGTAATACAACATCACAAGAAGCTTGCAAGCAATGTGACTAATGAGTTAGCCACGGGATCTTGTATTATGGAATGAGTAAAGAGACTTGTCGATAACGAGATTGAACTAGGTATAGAGATACCGACGATCGAATCTCGGGCAAGTAACATATCGATAGACAAAGGGAACTACATTATTCGGGATTAGCTGAATCCTTGACATCGAGGTTCGACCGATAAGATCTTCATAGAATATGTGGGAACCAATATGGGCATCCAGGTCCCGCTATTGGTTATTGACCGTAGAGGTGTCTTGGTCATGTCTGCATAGTTCTCGAACCCGCAGGGTCTACATACTTAACATTTGGTGACGATATAAGCATAGTTGAGTCATTATGGTGGTTACCGAAGGTTTTTTGGAGTACCAGATGAGATCCCGAACATGACGAGGAACTCCGGAATGGTTCGGAGGTGAAGATTGATATATTGGACGAAGGGTATTGTAGTATGGAATTTTTCCGGGGGTACGAGGTGATGACCAGCATGACCGAAAGGGGTTTTGAGGGGGGGGGGGGGCAAGTGTTGAGGGCCGCATGGGCCAAGGGGAGGGGGAACACCAACCCACTAAGGGGTTGTGCGCCCCCACACCCCATCCCACATTGCCAGAAGGGGTGGGGGTGCCTCCCTAGGGTTTTCCCTTCACCTGGCTTTAGGGCCAAGTCTCCTAAGGGGAGGGCCAAAACCCATCTAGGGGTTCCCATCCCTTGTGGCCGCCGCCCCCTAGATGGGATCTAGGGCGCCCCTCCTCCTCCCTTCCCCCCTATATATAGAGGGGTAGAGGGAGGGCAGCCGCACCTATCTATGCCATGGCGCTGCCCTCCCTCTCCCTCGTAGTTCTTCCTCCTCTCAGTAGTGCTTAGCGAAGCTCTACCGAGATTTCTCCACCACCACCGCCACCACGTCGTCGTGCTCCTGGAGGCCTCGAGCTACTACTTCACCATCGCTCACTGGATCGAGGAGGTGAAGGCACCATCAAGCCGTACGTGTGTTGAACGCGGATGTGCCATCCGTTCGGCGCTAGATCGGGAGTTCGCGGGACGGATTGTGATTGGATTGCGAATACGTTCGACTACATCAACCACGTTTCTTAATGCTTCCACTTAGCAATCTACAAGGGTATGTAGATGCAATCTCTCCTCTCGTAGATGTCCATCTCCTAGATTGATCTTGGTGCGCATAGGAAAACTTTTCTTTCCCATGCAATGTTCCCAAAAGTGGCATCAGAGCTAGGTCTATGTGTAGATGACATCACGAGTAGAACACAAAGGAGTTTGTGTTCGTTGATATTCAGATTGCTTCCTTCCTTCGCCTTTTCTTGATTCGGCGGTATTGTGGGATGAAGCGGCCTGAACCAACTTTACATGTCCACGTACATGAGACCGGTTCCATCGACAGACATGTGTCTTTGTTGCATAAAGATGGCTGGTGGGTGTCTGTCTCTCCCACCTTAGTTGAATCGGATTCGACAAAGGTGGTCCTTGTAAAAGGTTAAATAGAAACTTGCATATCACCGTTGTGGCTTTGCGTAGGTAAGAATCGTTTTTGCTAGATACCCATAGCAGCCACGTAAAACATGCAACAACAATTAGAGGACGTCTAACTTGTTTTTGCAGGGTATGTTGTGATATGGTATGGCCAAGGACACGATGAAATATATTTGATGTATGATATGATCATGTTTGTAATAGTTTATATCGAGTTGCATGTTGATGCATACAGCAACCGGCAGGAGCCATAGGTTTGTCTTTAATTATTGTATGACATGTGTGTCAATCATTAAACGCTATGTAATGCTTTACTTTATCTCTAAGTGGTAACAGTAGTAGTAGAAGCATGGTTGGCATGACAACCCCGATGACGGCACAATGATGGAGATCGTGGTGTCATGCCAGTGACAATGGGGATCATGCCCGTGCTATGGAAATGGAGATCAAAAGCAAAAGTTGATGGCCATATCATGTCACTTATGATTTGCATGTGATGTTAATCCTTTTATGCATATTATTTTCCATAGGATGATGGTAGCATTATAAGGTGATCCCTCACTAAAATTTCAAGATAAAATTGTGTTCTCCCCAAGTGTGCACTATAGCGAAAGTTCGTCAAGCATCACCTAATGATCGGGTGTGATAGACTCTACGTTCGCATACAACGGGTGCAAGCCAGTTTTGCACATGCGGAACACTTGGGTTAAACTTGACGAGCCTAGCATGTACAGACATGGCCTCGGAACACAAGAGACCGAAAGGTCGAACACGAGTCATATAGTAGATATGATCAACATAGATATGTTCACCACTGAAACCACCTCATCTCACGTGATGATCAGACTTGGGTTGGTGAATTTGGATCGTGTTGCACTCGGACAACCGGAGGGATGTTGATTTGAGTGGGAGTTCTTAGGTAATATGATTAATTGAACTCATTTATCATGAGCAATAGTCTAAGTTATCCTTGCAAACTTATGTTGTAGATCAATGGCTCGCGCAGTAGCTCCCTTGAATTTCAATGCGTTCCTAGAGAAAGCTAAGCTAAAATATGATGGAAGTAACTTTGTGGACTGGGCCCTTAATCTGAGGATTATCCTCATGACTGCCCAAAAGTCTTATGTCCTTGATGCACTGCTTGGTGCGCCACCCCCTCCAGCGACTATGGACATTGTTAACGCCTGGCAATCGCGTGTTGATGACTACTCAATAGTTCAGTGCGCCAAGTTGTATGGCTTAGAACCAGGACTTCAAATGCGTTTTGAAATTCATGGAGCATATGAGATGTTCCAGGAGTTGAAGTTTTTCTTTGAGAAGAATGTCCAGATCGAGAGGTATGAGTCCTCCGATAAGTTCTATGCTTGCAAGATGGAGGAGAACGGGTCTGTCAGTTAGCACATACTTAGAATGTCTGGGTACTACAACCGTCTGGCTAAGTTGGGAGTTGAGATCCCGCCAGAGGCTGTCACTGACAGAGTTCTTCAATCGCTACCACGTAGCTACAAGATCTTTGTGTTGAACTATAACATGCAAGGGATGAACAAGTTAGTCTCCGAGCTATTCGCGATGCTGAAAGTCGCTGAGTCAGATATCCAGAAGGAGCATCAAGTGTTGATGGTGAATAAAACCACTAGTTTCAAGAAGAGCAAGGGAAAGAAGGGAAACTTCAAGAAGGGTGGCAAAGCAGTTGCTCCTCCGTGAAGAAACCCAAGGCTGGACCCAAGCCGGAAACTGAGTGCTTCTATTGCAAGGAAACTGGCCACTAGAAGCAGAACTGCCCCAAGTATCTGGCCAACAAGAAGGGGGCCAACGTCAAAAAAGGTATATGTGATATACATGTTATTGATGTGTACCTTACCAACTCTCATTGTAGTGCCTGGGTATTTGATAACGGTTCGTTTGCTCACATTTGCAACTCAAAACAGGAACTACGAAATAGATGGAGGCTGGCGGAGGACGAAGTGACGATGCGCGTGGGAAATGGTTCCAAGGTTGATGTGATCACCGTCAGCATGCTCGCTCTTTGTTTACCATCTGGATTAGTGATGAACCTGAATAATTGTTATCTAGTGCCTGCGTTGAGCATGAACATTATATCTGGATCTTGTTTAATGCGATTTGGTTACTCATTTAAATCAGAAGGGTTGTTCTATTTATATGGGTAATATCTTTTATGGTCATGCACCCATTGTGAGGGGTCTATTCTTATTGAATCTCGATAGTGATGATACACATGTTCATAACATTGATGCCAAAATATTTAGAGTTGATAATGATAGTACCACTTTCTTGTGGCACTGCTGCTTAGGTCATATGGGTGTAAAGCACATGAAGAAACTCCATGCTGATGGACTTTTGGAGTCACTTCATTTTGAATCACTTGACACATGCGAACCATGCCTCATGGGAAAGATGACTAAGACCCCATTTTCTGGAACAATGGAATGGGCCAGTGATTTGTTGGAAATCATACATACTGATGTGTGCGGTCCGATGAGCGTTGACGCGCGCGATAGATATCATTACTTTCTCACCTTCATTGATGATTTGAGTAGATATGGGTATATTTACTTAATGAAGCATAAGTCTGAAACGTTTGAAAAGTTCAATCAATTTCATAGTGAAGTTGAGAATCATCGTAACAAGAAGATCAAATTCCTACGATCTGATCGAGGGGGAGAGTTTCTGAGTTATGAGTTTGGCAATCACTTAAGACAATGTGGAATTTTTTCACAGTTGACACCACCTGGAACACCACAGCGTAATGGCGTGTTCGAACGTCGTAATCATACCATATTGGATATGGTGCATTCTATGATGTCTCTTGCCGATCTGCCACTATCATTTTGGGGTTATGAGTTAGAGATAGTTGCATTCACTTTAAATAGGGCACCATCTATGTCCGTGGAGACGACACCGTATGAACTATGGTTTGGCAAGAAAGCTAAGTTGTCGTTTCTTAAGGTTTGGGGCTACGATGCTTATGTCAAAAGGATTCAGCCGAAAAAGCTTGAACCCAAAGCAGACAAATGTGTCTTCATAGGATACCCAAAAGAGATGGTTGGGTATACCTTCCATCCCATCTGAAGGCAAAATGTTTGCCGCTAAGAACGGGTCCTTTCTCGAGAAAGAGTTTCTCTCAAAAGAATTGAGTGGGAAGAAGATAGAACTTGATGAGGTTGTTGAACCTTTACTTCAACCAGAGAGTAGCACATCACAGAAAGATGTTTCTGTGGCACCTACGTCAGTTGAATAGGAAGCTAATGATGATGATCATGAAGCTTCGGATCAAGTTACTATCGAACCTCGTAGGTCAACAAGGGTACGTACAGCTCCTGGGTGGTACGGTAACCCTATCTTAGAGGTCATGTTGTTAGACAACGGTGAACCTACAACCTATGGAGAAGCGATGGTGGGCCCGGCTTCTGACGAATGGTTAGAGGCCATGAAATCCGAGATGGGATCCAAGTATGAAAACAAAGTATGGACTTTGGAAGTATTACCTGAAGGGCGAAAGGCCATTCAGAATAAATGGATCTTCAAAAAGAAGACGGACGTGGACGGTAATGTCACCGTCTATAAAGCTCGACTTGTTGCAAAGGGGTTTTCACAAGTTCAAGGAGTTGACTACGATGAGACTTTCTCACCCATAGCGATGCTTAAGTCTGTCAGAATCATGTTAGCAATACCTGCATAATTCGATTATGATTTGGCAGATGGATGTCAAAACAGCGTTCTTAAGGGTTTCCTTAAGGAAGAGTTGTATATGATGCAACCGGAAGGTTTTGTCGATCCATAGAATGCTGACAAAGTGAAACATTTATTCCGGATCAATCCTTGCCCTTTGACACTGATCCGGATGACTCTAAGTCTCAAACGGATATATATATATATATATATATATATATATATATATATATATATATATATATATATATATATATATATATATATATATATATATATATATATATATATATATATATATATATAAATAAATGGGGAGCGGTAAGCTAGTGCAGTTCCAAGCAAAGCGTGGTTGATGATTCTACATGCGAAGCGGAGTACATAGCAGCCTCAGAGGCAGCAAAGGAAGGTGTCTGAATGAAGCAGTTCATGACAGATCTTGGAGTTGTGCCACTAAACCTGTCGTGGGTTTGTCACGGCAGATGTCCTCATGAAAGGACTTAGTCATGGAGCCATTGCTATGGGTTAGCTTAAAGGGGTTAAAACGGACAAGGGACGCAAGAGAGTTTTATACTAGTTCGGCCCCTTACGATGAAGGTAAAAGCCTGCGTCTAGTTGTGATGGAATTGATGGGGTTTCGATGACCAGGGAGCGAATACGCTTTGCCTGAGTCTCGAGTTGTTGTGTGTTGTCCTGAACCGCCGCCGGGTCGGGCCCTTATATACATGGGTTGACGCCGGTCGGCTTACAGAGTCCCGAGGCCGGCTCATAAACGTGTCCGGCTTGGTCTCTGCTCTTTCTACCTTACAATGCAAGTTACATATCAATGCCAGTTTATAGCTACAGGCCTTAAACTGGTTCTGGGCCCTGGGCCTTTACACAGCGTCACCGTCTTTCTTCATGGGCTTCAAGTATAATGAACTACCGATGAAGTTAACCTGGCCTCTCCTGGCCGGTTTACGCCCAGTAGTCATATCCCCAACATTAGGCCCCAGACTGATTTGAACTGGTTCATGTCAGTCCTCAAGAAAACTTCATCTTCAACATCTTCACATAATTTTGTAAACCGCCGTGACGTCATCTTCCCGGACCGTGGTAAACCGTCGTGACGTCATCTGCTTTTAAAAACTGTGTATGACACATCTCATTAATGGGTCTCCGACAATCGAGGCGACAGCTCTGCCTTATTTCCAAATTTATGGCTCCTTGATTTTTGCGCCTAACACTTATCCCTTGCCTTTATAAATAGGGCCGAGGGGTCATTTTCACCTTTCCCCCTCGCGCCTCTTTGCGTCATCGTCTTCCTCGTGCTGCTCAACCTCTGGAGCTCCGCCGCCACCGTCGACCATCGCCTCTGCTTCAACTCTGGCTGCTGCATCACCCTGAACGCACCAGAGAACTGCGGTGCTTCTCCGCTCCTTCATCAGCATTGGTAAGCTCTCTGCTCTTCCGCCATAGATCCGTTCTAGGGTTTCGGTGTCCGTCGGTGTTCATTGCTTGCATAGTAGCCTTTTGATGCAAACCTTGATGTTCATCCTGTTGAATGATAGCCGTAGCCCTTCTTTTCCATCTAATGCACCTCATTAAAATAGAAGATCCCATTTGAACCTTCACCCAATGTTTCGGTACTACTTCTTAGGTCTGATTATATTTTCCTTTTCTGATATGCGGCAGATCCAAAATTATAATGCCAACTTACGAAATCTGTTTATCCTTCACTTACGCATCTGTAGACTTGCATCTTCAATGTCAGACTAGGCGGTTTAACTTTTAGAAAAATGATGACCCGGTATACACCATTAGTCCCCTTGTTGAACCACCAATGTACATCATACTTAGCCTTCGCTTAATAAACTCAGGATTATGATCAACCAACTCCGGTTTGACAATACGCTTATATCCCTGTATTGCCGCATAGTTTGTCCACTGTAAATCTTAAACCGCTAATTATCATGTTGTAGATCCATCATTGCCATGGCCAAGCAAGTTTACGATTGCAATTGGGTCCCTTCTCGAGTGACTGAAGAACAGTTAAACAACCTCGTGAGCACGGGCGCTTTAACCAAGAAAGATGTCATTCACTGGAGGGTCCCTGGCCCGGAATGTCCTCCTACCCCCAAGGATGGAGAAGTTGTTGTATTTGTTGATCACTTAGGTCGGGGCTTCAACCCTCCCGGTTCAAAAAAAATCCGGGATGTACTGGCCAGCTTTCAACCGTGCCCACAAGACATCGGCCCTAACTCTCTAACCAACATCTGCCACTTCCAAGTTTTTTGTGAGGTTTACCTTCAGGAGGAACCTATAGTAGAACTGTTCAGGGATTTCTTTCACCTAAACCGTCGCACTGAATTCAAAGACGGACCCAACACAGAATTGGGTGGAATGGCGGTTCAGAAAAGAAAAGAAGTCACCTTTCCTCATCCCAGTCTCCATAGTCACCCCAAAGAATGGAACCATACCTGGTTTTATTGCAAGGACACGTCTCCAGCTGATGAGAACCCCTTGCCGGGTTACCGTCCTGAACGTCTGAGCAACACACATCCTCTTCCTCAAAGGCTGACTGCCAAAGAAAGGGCCAAATATGCTCCTCAATTATCAAAGCTTAGGGATTTTATAGCAAATGGTTTGACAGGAGTTGATCTTGCACGCTGCTGGATAAGCTGGAGCGTTTTGCCCTTAAGTCGGCGCCCCGATTTGATGTGCGAGTATACAGGAAACTTGAAGGATGCTCAGCGGCACATTGACATTCAGCTTACAGATGACGAATTCACTGAAGCTGTAAAAAAGATGTTGAACGAACTGAAGGCTGTCGGTGCTCAAACCGGATTACTCCCTTTCTGCACCACCAACAAACCGCCAGCTATAATAATCATATAGTCTGTTTATCTGAAATTGCTTCCGTCCCGATATTCTTTGAAAGTGTGATTATTTTCTTGATAGGGCGATGATACGTTCTGGAACAAGAAACCCCCGCAAGAAAAACCGGTGAAGCCAACCCGTCAAAAGACCAAAGTTGTGAAAAAACCTGCCAACAGGAAGAGGACTACTGCATCCTCCGATCCACCAGCTGATGATGATGTGGGTAACCCGGATTTAGAGGTAGAACTTGACTCACTTGGTTCATTTTTCATACGCTGTAGCGACCCGACCCAAAATCGGTCAAGTCTCTGTGTCTGTACCATCCCAAGATCATGCTGTCGGGGGTGAAGAGCTGGTCGTGCCCCACGAGCACCTACGGGACCTGGGTCCCTTTGTGGTTCGGAGGGGGGCGGAGACCGCACAAAGAGCGGGCGAGGCGCGCACGAGAGGGTTTTTACCCAGCTTCGAGCTCTCCGAGAGATAATACTCCTCTGCTGCTTTGTAGATTATCCGGTGTTCTTGCTAGGGAGCGATCTGAGCTACAAAACCTAGCTTGGGTGTGATGAACTAAGCTGGAGCTAGACTAGAAACCCAGCCGAATCGAACCCCTTCTCGTTGCCCCGGCCCTCCTTTTATAGGCTCAAGGGGTTACCACATATGGCAAGTAGACAAGGTTACAATGGTAATAACCTAGGTTGGTACACCGCTATGTACGATATCTGATAACCTATACCTAACTCGACGGCAAGGGACAAGAGTCATCAATGCCCGTCTCGATCGCCGAAACAAAGGTAACAGGGACCGTTAAGTGCGCCTCCGTCCGCCACGATGGTGGCTTGTCAGCGCTGCTTGCCGCTACTCTCCGCTGGCTGCGCAGCCCGCCGACACGCGTCCTTGGGAGAGCCCCGTGGTGACACGTTGGCGGGTGAGCTGGAGCGGAGATGAAGAGAGGTTGCCCGCCCCGGCAAGCGCCTTTCCGCGGCGGGAACCTTGTCGCGCTTGGGGGTTCAGCGCCCGCCAAGCCTTCCCGGCAAGCTCCTCTTGCCGGGGCCTTGTTTCCTTTGTGCCCTGAGTGGCCTTCCCGGCAAGCTCCTCTTGCCGGGGTCTTGACTGCTTTGTTCTTGAATGGCTCCAAGGGAGCCGCTGTGGATCTTGGCGGCCATCAGGCCGGCCCGGCCGTGGGGTGCTGCAACTGTCCGTGCAGCGAGTTGAGGTACTAGGGTACCCTACTCTAGTACACCGGCAGAGCCCGGGCCTGGGCCACACTGCGGCGCTAAGCTCTGTTGGGCCAGGCCCAAAACAGTGCACTGGCCTTGCGCTGCGGGCTTTGATTACGCCGTTACTGCGCTTTGGACCCACGACGTCCTCCACGAGCGGCACGCGCCTACGCGTTTCTCTGTAACGCACGCGTTAATTGTGGCGTTAGGGTGAAGTGGGCGGCGTGAGGTCGCTTCATCTGTCGCCTCGGTTCTGCGTCTCGCCACGTGGTTCCCATGCACTCGGGTCACAGGCGGTGCGGCGGGAATCGGGGCCGTCGTGAGCAGAGGCAGCAGGTCTTCCTCATTCCCTGCTCTTCCTGTGCCTTGATTCGCCGAAAGGGCGGCCGAGCCCCGCCTCGCTTCTTTAAGAAGGGCGGAAGGGGGGCGAAGCTCGCACTCTCCATCCCTTCTTTTCTTCAACCACTTCCCTCTCTCCCATTCCTCATGGAGAAGGGAACCTTGGTTCTTCGTCGGTGGCGGCGAGGGTTGCAGCTGGGCATCGCACCTCCCAATCCCACGCCCGTGGTGGCTGAGCCAGCCGCGAGGGGAAGAGGGAGGGGCGAGGTCGTGGGCGAGGCCGAGGAGCCCGAGGAGAGGCGGCGAGGCGGTGCGCCGTCTCCGCCCGTCCGGGCGGTTCCTCCCGGGGCGAGGCCGTGGGCGGGCCGAGGCGCTCGGGAAGAGGCGGGCGGGCGGCGCGCCATCTCCGCCCCGCCGACGACTCCTTTCCCGCTGGCGTCCATAATGGGACGACCCTGCGAGTTCTTCGTCAAGCTACGCCCGGCGCCTCGTCGTCGTCTCGACTTCCAGCTCCGTTCGCGATGGCGATGGAGTCGGATCCGCCGAGATGTTAAGGTTGCACATGAGGGGCTGTGGGATCAGCGATGCGCGAGTCCGCGTTGTATTCCCAGCCCCTAATATGATGTACCTTGATCGTGGGTGGAAGGCGTTCGCCGCATCCACAACCTGCTTTGGCGGGTTTACCCTCCATTTTAAGTTAATGGAGGTGATCTCTCTCCGTCAAGGTCTTGGGATCTTGGCACTTCGGGCGAGTGCTGCGTGGATAGCTCCTCCGACAGCGACGATTCTTCCTCGGCGAGTAGCGACGAGGAGGAGAGCGAGCGGCGACGAGGGTAGCGGGCCCAACTAGTTGTCGGGCGCCGCTCCGCGCGTTACCGGCGACCCCATCATCCGCGTCGCCGGCTCCTTGAACTCACCGGGGTCGTCTCCTTGGGCGGCTGGCGTAGGGGAGGCTGCGGAAGGGGAAGAGGGACGGCGACAAGGCCGTCAAGTCGGAGTACGAGGGCGTAGTGCCCTCGACAGCGTGCTGACGTCCTGCCGCTCCGTCTTCGAGCTCTGCTTCCGTCGCCGCCGTCCCCGTCAAGCCTTTGGAGAGCCCCCGGCATGTTCTCTTGGTGCCTTCTGGCACCTATAGCTCGCGTAGGCGCTCCTTTTGCCCTTCCCGCGTCCTTAACCTACCTCCTGAAGATAGGGACAGAAAAGGGATTACGGGCATCTTATCTTTTTAATTTGTAAGCCTTCGGGCCTTATCTGCATTTAAGAACTTGTAATCCTCTCTTTCATGTTTTTCACTCTCCACGGACTGTATCCGAGTAGAATGTTTTTAATGAAAGAGGGAAGTTTGAAGAAGGACGAAAGGCTTATCTGATACCGCAGCCTCCGACAACTCTGGCTTGTCACAGACCCCGGTAACCCTTGCTTGCCGCGGCCCCCGGCAACTCTGGCTTGCCGCAGCCCCCGGGCAACTCTGGCTTGCCGGGGCTTGGACGCCGGCGCATCTTTCTTCTCTTGCTGTTATTTCAGTTCCGAGAACAATTTAGCTCGTGCCATGATAGGTTATTTTTGTAATGTACACTATCTTAGGCAACCGAATGCAACGTTATTTCCTTTACTCGTTTTCTTCCCTTGTATGCTTTTACCCTACGCTTTTAGGGAAACTTGCGGTGCGAGCACCCCGCCATGAAAGCGCCGAAAAGGAACTTCAGCAGCTTCTTTGGCGGGGTCGCTACCGACAAGCAACCTCGTCGCAGACTAGTCGCAACTCACTTAAATTGTTGAGCGGACTCGAAACAAAATAAGGGTGCGACCAGTACGATTTGGTTCCTCCGCGCACAGGTTTTCCATACAAAGTACTTATCGTTCGAGGAAGATAACTTGAAAATTTAAAAACTGGTCGCTTAAACTTAGCAACTTAGCTTTTCTGTTGTCCATTTTCCGGCAAGGCGATGGTTCCTCGAGCGACGCTTGTCGGCCCACATCGTTATCTCCTCCTCTCCCCCCCCCCCCCGGTTAACTTGTGGGTGGATGAACCTTCTTCTTGTTTGAGAAGAAAGAAGAGAAAAAGAAAGTTATGGAGCCAAATAGCTCAGTATCGCTTACCGGGTGCGGGTGCTGCACAAGATGTTAGTAACCGCATGCATATATGACTATGAAAGCATGCATTAACAAAAATGTGCGCAACCATAGGCTTTACTGATGCACGGGGTCTGCGCCCGGCTTTGTACAAAGGATTACATGCAACAGCAAGAAGACTTGTACAAAGGTTGGTTGCGAACGGGTTCCGGCAACCGCGCCTCATGGGTAAAACTTGCGAAGATGCTCTATGTTCCAGGAATTTCTCACCGGAAAGCCGTCTTCGGTCTCAAGGCGGACAGCGCCGGGCCTAGTGACTCGTTTTACCCGATAAGGGCCTTCCCACTTCAAGCCAACTTGTTGGAATTCTTGGCGGATTGAACGCTACCAAGAACAAGGTCGCCTTCCTCGAAGCTTCGGCATTAACTTTGCGGCTATGGTAGCGACGCAAAGCTTGCTGGTAACGAGCAGCTCGTCAAAGAGCTCGAAGACGATCTTCCTCGAGGAGCAGCGCGTCATCTTGTCGCAGCTGCTCTTGCTCAAGCTCATCATAAGCGAGCACTCGAGGTGACCCGTATACGAAGTTCCGTGGGGAGATCTGCCTCTGCCCGTAGACTAGAGCAAAGGGTGTCCGGCCATGGCTCGATTTGGCGTCGTCTGATCGACCAAAGAACCACCGGCAGCTCCTCGATCCAGTTCCTTCCGCGCTTGCGCAGCCCGTCGAAAGTTCTGGTCTTGAGTCCTCGCAGCACTTCAGCGCTTGCTCTTCGCTTGACCGTTGCTTCTCGGATGAGCAACGGAAGCAAAGCAGATCTTGGCGCCAAGATCTTGGGCGTACTGCATGAAGGTGCGACTCGTGAACTGTGTGCCGTTGTCGGTGATGATCCGATTAGGAATCCCAAACGGCAAACAATTGACCTGAAGAACTTGACGGCTGACTGTGCTGTCACCTTCCTCACTGGTTCCACTTCCGGCCACTTTGTGAACTTGTCGATTGCGACATACATGTACTCAAAGCCCCCGACAGCTCGGGGGAAGGGGCCGAGGATGTCGAGCCCCCAGACCGAGAAGGGCCAGGATAAAGGGATCGTCTGGAGAGCTTGAGCTGGCTGGTGTATCTGTTTTGAATGGAACTGGCATGCTTCACACTTGGTTACTTGTGCAGTTGCATCCTGGAGGGCAACTGGCCAGAAGAAACCTTGCCGGAAAGCTTTGCCGGCAAGTGCTCTTGCGCCAATGTGGTGACCACATATTCCTCCGTGTATCTCTACCAACAGCTTCTGTCCATCTTCCCGGCAAATACACTTCAATTTCACTCCGTTGAGTCTTCTTACATGCAGTGATGTTGTCAACAAACTGGTACATACTTGACTGCCGGGCTACTTTTTCCGCTTCTTCTTGCTCTTCGGAGGTTCTCCTGTCTGAAGGAAATGGACGATCTGCTGTGCCCATGTTGGAGCCTTGTGGCTCGACAACAAGGACTAAAGGCTTATCTGTCATTGCGGGACCATCAGCTTATGCGGCAAGGACCCGCTGGTCCGCCGGGGTCGATGATCCCGTCAAGCTCGCGGAGCTAAGCTTGTCGGGGCGCTTGCTTCAACGATACAAACCGCGTGGTTTGTCGGAGCAGACTGCTCCTCAGTGATATTTGCATTGGTTCTAGGGACCTTCTTGGCGGCGGCCTCGGAGAGCTTTGCCGGAAAGTAGTCGCCGGAAACCAATTTTCTCTTCTTGCTCTGCCCTGTTGATGATGTCACGGTTGGCTGAGTCGGCTTGAGCACAAAAATCCCTGGTTCCACAGGCAACTTAAGTGCGGCACATTTGGAGAGACCATCAGCTATATCATTCTGTGCTCTTGGAATGTGTTCCATTTGCAGGCCTTCAAAGTGCTCTTCTAGCTTTCTCACTTCATCGACGTAGGCTTCCATCAACGGACTTTGGTAATCCTTATTTACTTGGCGGACGACAAGTTGTGAGTCTCCCCTGACAATGAGCTTCTTGATCCCAAGGTCCATAGCAATCCTAAGACCGGCAAGCAAACCTTCATACTCGGCCGTATTGTTTGTTGCTTGTTCCTTGGGAAAGTGCATCTGGACTATGTACTTGAGGTGCTCTCCGGTGGGTGCGATAAGCAAGACGCCGCACCGGCGCTTTGCAGCGAGAAGGCACCGCCAAAGTACATCAGCCACTCTTTATTTGCCTCCTTGACGGGATGCTCGTCTCTGGAATCTCTTCATCCTGCGTTGGCGCCCACTCTGCTATGAATTCTGCCAATGCCCTGCTCTCAGATAGTTGAAGTGCTTTCAACTTAAGACCAAAGCTTGACAATTCCAAAGGCCCACTCAACAATCCTGCCTGTTGCTTCGGATTTTGCAAAATCCTCTTCAGCGGAAAGCGAGTGACAACTGTTATCTCATGTGCTTGGAAGTAATGGCGCAGCTTTCTCGAGGCCATGAGCAGGCCGAAAAGCAGCTTCTGCACACCAGAGTACCTTGATCTAGCCCCCTGCAGAAGGGAACTGACAAAGTACACCGGGCGCTGCACCATCTTCTTCCGTATCTTGTCGCAACCCTGCGCTGATCCGTCGTCACCGGGACCGGAGCTTGACGGCGAAGCCCCCCGCTTGTCGCTGGACGCACCTGCCTCGGTTGCCGGCTCATCATCCGCCTCCCTCTCCGCTACTAACACAGAACTAACCACTTGATTGGTCGCCGCTATATACAGCAGCAACTTCTCTTGCGGTTTAGGTGCGACAAGTATTGGAGTGGAGGACAGGTATCCCTTCAAGTCCTGCAGCGCAGCCTCCGCTTCGGGAGTCCATTTCATTGGACCTGCCTTTTCAAAATCTTGAAAAACGGCAGGGCGCGCTCAGCAGACTTAGAGATGAACCTGCTGAGAGCAGCCACGCAACCGGCAAGCCTCCTGACGTCCTTGACGCGCTTTGGTGCTTCGATCTGCTCAATGGCCTTGATCTTGTCGGGATTGGCTTCAATTCCCCGCTGAGATACAAAGAAACCGAGAAGCTTGCCGGAAGGGACTCCAAAGACGCATTTCTCGGGGTTGAGCTTGAGGTTGATCTTGCGCAGGTTTGCAAACGTCTCATCCAAATCCTGAATCAGAGTCGCCTGTTCTTGCTCTTGACCACTATGTCATCCATGTAGGCTTCTACATTTCTGTGTATCTGTGGTCCAAAAGCATCATGGACTACCCTTGCAAAGGTTGAACCAGCATTCTTCAAACCGAAAGGCATCCGTATAAAGCAATCGTGCCACATGGTGTGATGAATGCGGTTTTCTTCATCCTCTTCGCCATGAAGATCTGATGATATCCTGAATATGCATCAAGAAACGAAGCAGATCGCACTCAACCGTGGAGTCAACAATCTGGTCGATACGCTGCAAGGGAAATGGGTCCTTGGGACAAGCTTTATTAACATCCGTGAAGTCAATATAAAGTCTCCATTTCCCATTAGCCTTGCGTTACTACCGGATTGGCCAACCACGTGGGGTGGAGGACTCCTCGACAAGCCCCGCTGCTTCCAATTTCTTGATTTCTTCTGCTATGAATTCTTGGCGCCCACGCCTGCTTCCTAACTTTTTGCTTGACGGGCCACGCGTGAGGACAGACAGCTAGGTGGTGCTCAATTACTTTCCTGGGAACACCGGGGATATCAGATGGTTGCCATGCAAACACATCGACATTCGCCCGCAGGAAAGCAATGAGCTCACCTTCCTATTTAGGATCAAGCGTGGCACTGATGGTGTAGGTACCACCAGTGCCGTCCTCCTTGGCGGGCACCTTCTTGGTCTTTGGTGGAGCTGCCATTGCCTTGTTGCACTTGCCGGTGGAGCTCGATGGTGCGCCCTCGACGGTAGCGCAGCACTCAAGAGGTGCGCTTGCCGGAGTGGGCAATGTAGCTCTTGCCGGCCTGGTGGTCTTCTTCTTCGCCCGGGAGCTCCAGTAAGTAAGTGGTTTGCTATCTGTGGCGGCTGCTGCATCCCGTAAATCTTGTCGGCGCAGATAAGTGCATCCTTCTTGTCGCCGTGGACAGAAATGACACTTATCGGGCCGGCATCTTGAGTAGGTTGTATGCATAGTGAGAGGCGGCCATGAACTTGGCGAGTGCCGGACGGCCAAGTATGCCATTGTAGGGCAATGGGAAATCGGCGACGTCGAACGTGACCCTCACAGTTCTGAAGTTGAGCTCACTGCCGAAGGTTACCGGCAGTGTGATCTTCCCCTTGGGCTTGCTCCTTCCTGGGTTGATTCCTTGGAAAGTATCAGTTTGTTCGAGCTCGCTGTCAGGGATTTGAAGTTTCTGGAGCACTGCGGAGGAGATCAAATTCAGGCCGGCCCCGCCGTCAACCAGCATCTTTGTGACCTTGAGGTTGCGGATGGTCGGTGAGACCAACATCGGCAAGCACCCGACCGCAGTGATGCGATCAGGGTGATCCTCAATGTCAAAGATGATGGGCGTGCTGGACCACTTCAGAGGTTTGCGTGACTCTATGGATGGTTCTGCTGCATTGACCTCACACATCCATTGCTTTAGTTGGCGGTGTGAGGTGTGCAGAGACGCACCACCGTCGACGCAAAGGACCTCTGTTGCCTTTTGAAACTCCTGCTCATCAGCTTCATCATCTTCATAGTCCTCGTCATCTTCATCTTCATCTTCTTCTTTGTCGCGGCCACGGGGAGGTCTGTCTCCTTGCCGCTGCTTGGCCTTGCCACAAGCGCCCTCCCCGCCGGGTCTCTTCTTACTTGCCGCACCTGCACCTTCTTGGGCTTTCTCTTGTCTCGCCAGATTCAGCTTTCAGAGCTCAACAAGCTGCTCGACTTTCTTGCAGCTCTGGAGATCATGGCCCTTAGTGCGGTGAATTTTACAAGATCTTGCTTGTTGGAGCTGCCAGGGCTTGTCGGCGGCCGCCACGCTTGGCGGTCGGTGTCAACGGCAACCTCCTTGCCGGAGCCACCGGCCTTGGCTTGGTTGGCGGCACCATCCTTGCGGACTGCTCGACAACTAGTACTTCTTGGTTTTCTTCCTCCTGTTGTTCCGCCACCGGCTATTCCTTGCAGGGCGGTCCCTCACTGTCGACTCTGCTCCCACACTCTCTCCCGGGAGCCTTCTTCCTTCTTCAGCGCGGGCACACTTGTCGGCCAGTATGAGAGCTCACGACGCCTTTCACTTTGCACATCGCCATCTCCTCCTCATCCTGCGATTTCGCACATTCTGATGGAATGCACTAATCACTGCGGCAGGGTGGACTCCCCCTCCTTCTGGGCAAGTAGGTGGAGATCACTCTCCTGGCCGTGAGGCTTGTGGCCGCCTGTGAAGGCGCCAACAAACTGGTGGCACAAATCTGCCCAAGAAGAAATAGAGCCATCCGGCAAGTGCATGAGCCAAGATCTGACGTTTGGCTTGAGCACCAAGGGGAAGTAGTTGGCGAGGATCTTGTCGTCTCGTCCCCCCGCAGCCTGCACCACGATGGTGTAGATGGTGAGGAACTCCGATGGATGTGTCCTGCCATCGTACTTCTCCGGCACATCTGGTTTGAAGTTCTTCTTGTCGGGCCACCGGACTTGCCGCAGCTCACGAGTGAACGCAGGGCAACCTACATCACAGACGGCAAGTCGCCTGGTTCTTCCGGCGCATGCATATCGACGATGGGCCCGCGCGTTGGTCGATTGACGGCGCTTCTCTCGGGCTTCGATTCGGTTCGGCGTCCTCTTCTTGCCGCTCCCAAGAACTTGGCGTTGGTCGCGACGAGCTCGTGGATCCGACGACGCCGTGGAGTCGCTGTCGAGGTGGATCCGGCGAGTCGGCGATCTTGGCCTTCGAAGGGGAGTGTACGGTGGTGCACCCCGCAAGTCTCGCCGCCATCGGCTCGCGCTTTGTCGCCCGTCGCGCTGTGAAGCACTTGGTTGCCGTGGGACGTCGCCGTTAAGCGAAACCGATGAGACTCTAAATTGTGGCCCTCCATTCGTCGACCTTATCGGCCGTTGGAGGGTAATCTAGGAGCAGTTGAGCTCTTGCCAAGGCTTCCGCTGGTGTGGTTGGCGGCAAGGGCGTACGGAGCGAAGAACGGGATATGCTCGGACTCCTAACCAAGTTAGGAGGAGCAACATCCCACCCTAGGGTCCGTACCCCACTCGTACCGGCAAGCTGAGGCGCATGCGGGTCCTGAGGGCCTCGGGATCCCCCGGCTTGGCCTTGATCCAATGAGCGTATGGTGCCGCGGGTATCATGGCGCTGTCTGTCCCGCGCCTCCTGCGAAGGACGCGGTGCAGACTCGGACGCCGACGCCCGCGCCGTGTTTTCCTTGGACCTGGCGGCATCGTGGGCTCCTTCGATGACGCCAGTCCCTCCGCCAGCGTTTCCCCCACCGCCTGACGGCTCCGGTGGTGGTGGGTTCGACGCGGACGGCTCAGCTACTGCCGAAGGCTTCTTCTTCAGCGCCATGTCGACGAAGACGTCGATGGAGTTGCTAGTGCGACCGCCGGACCGGGTTCACACAGCCTTGACGCCCCCTACCTGGCGCGCCAAAGATGTCGGGGGTGAAGAGCTGGTTGTGCCCCACGAGCACCTACGGGACCTGGGTCCCTTTGTGGTTCGGAGGGGGGCGGAGACCGCACAAAGAGCGGGTCGAGGCGGTGCGCACGAGAGGGTTTTTACCCAGCTTCGAGCTCTCCGGAGATAATACTCCTCACCGCTGCTTTGTGGATTATCTGGTGTTCTTGCTAGGGAGCGCGTCTGAGCTCCAAAACCTAGCTTGGGTGTGATGAACTAAGCTGGAGCTAGACTAGAAACCCAGCCGAATCGAACCCCCCTCGTTGCCCCGGCCCTCCTTTTATAGGCTCAAGGGGTTACCACATATGGCAAGTAGACAAGGTTACAATGGTAATAACCTAGGTTGGTACACCGCTATGTACAAGATATCAAGAACCTATACCTAACTCGACGGCAAGGGACAAGAGTCATCAATGCCCGCCTCACGCCTCAAAACATTGTAACAGGACCGTTAAGGCGCCTCCGTCCGCCACGATGGTGGCTTGTCGGCCTTGTCGCTACTCTCCGCTGGCTGCGCAGCCCGCCGACACGCGCCCTTGGGAGAGCCCTGTGGTGACACGCTGGCGGGTGAGCTGGAGCGAGATGAAGAGAGTTGCCCGCCTGCAAGCGCCTTTGCCACGGCGGGAACCTTGTCGCGCTTTGGGGTTCAGCGCCCGCAAGCCTTCCCGGCAAGCTCCTCTTGCCGGGCCTTGTTTTGTGCCCCTGAGTGGCCTTCCCGGCAAGCTCCTCTTGCCGGGTCTTGACTGCATTGTTCTTGAATGGCTCCAAGGGAGCATTGTGATCTTAGCGGCCATCAGGCCGCCCGCAGTGTGGTGCTGAATCTGTCTGCAGACGAGTTCGGGGTACTAGGGTACCCTACTCTAGTACACCGGCACATCTGCCGGCACACACAGTACATTGATGAAATAATTAAAGTTCAATCACACCTGAATTTATTACACGATTCTCATATCGAGTCTTTATTACAATAGAATAAATTCGGCCGAAGGCCAACTCATGAGAAATAAACTAAGTAAAGCTGCGGAAGCGTAGAAGAATAGCGAGTCCATCCGACTCCATAGGGCAATCGCCAAGCGGATCGTAGCCTCACTCCCCGATCGAATAATCCTCTGCAACATAAGACGTTGCAGCCGTGTAGGTCAGCATTTTGAATATGCCGGCAAGTCATGAAGAGAGAATAACAATAAAAATTACTAACACTATATGCAATTTGGCTGTGGGGCTCTAAGTTTCATCATTTTGCGAAAAACCAGTTTTTTTCCCTACAATAAGGACTTGTTTGCAATTACTACGAAATGTTGGTAATTATTGAGATGGTTCCACCAACCAATGTCTCATGCCCAATTATTAAATAACCCCCTCAATTAATTTATTAATTTCAGTGTTGAGATTTCCGAAATACTTCCAAGTTCCAGAGGCTCAAATTGTCCGTAACCGGGGACACGGCTAACCGATTAGATCTTCACTCTGCAGAGGTTTGTGCACTTTACCCGCAAGAACTGCTCCTCCTTTTAAGTCTTCGCACTTCATGGTGTTTGAAGACGGACGAACGCAAACAGGGTCTTCCAAGAGTTCCTCCGCCACCGCCGGTACCCATCCAATCCTACCGTTCTTCTACATCTCGTAGCACCGTCCGCCAGAGTCACAACTAGGGTTGACCAAGCCGAGCCCATAATGGCTTGCGGCTGCCTGTAAGCTTCCGTCAATGGGGTATACATCCGCCTCTTCGTGGCTAGGTGAAGCTTTCCAGATGTCATGGCGCTTCTCCATGCATCCCGCCAACCACTAGGTTCTCCAGGTGCCCACAACCGCCCTCCACCCAAGAGTGAGTTTTGAAGTCCATCTTGAGCTTGAAGTTCATGGGGTTGTCATCATCTTGACTCTCACATCTCCCTTATGAATTCACTCAACCAACCCCGTCTACGAGCATAGCAAAATAAACTACTTCGTCCCGGGCAATGGTAACAAGGGGAATTTGGTTCGTCCTACCTCATGATACTACTCAAGAACTTAACTTCAAATTTCTCCTACTGCATGCATGGTGGGGAGGTGTAATTCTAATGCAATAAAATCATAGGTATAGTAGAAGAAAATATGATCAATGACTTGCCTTGCTGACGATCTTCGAAAGCTAGGGACTCGTGGTAGCAAGCTTCGCACTCCGGAAATTCTACCGAGGCAAACACCAATCATAATAAGCATACAACATATGACCACTTAACATAATAGCATGCTAACACAACACACAAAACAATCGAACCAAAACCCAAAGAAAGTTCGAAGAAATCCAAATCGATGTTTTCACCACATCAAACACAACCAAAGAAATAGTTTTCCATATCAAATTTTTTTCTTAACAGAACCTAAGCATGGGTTTTTGTTAACTAACACAAAAGAATTCATCATGCAACTAGGAGCAAAAAGAATCACATTAAAATCTATTATAGAACTCCTATTATGCCTAAAACAATTCCTAGCAAGAAAAATAAAATAAAAGTTTTATTTATTGCAAATAAAAGTTCCTGATCTAAAGTTACAGAAACTAACCTAGAATAAACTATCACATATGAAAAATAAAATTATTTGCTATGTGAAACAATAGGAAAACAGTAGCTAGTTAAATAAATAAGAATAACATGATTCTGATTAAAACTATTTTTTTATTAAATCTAAAATACTAAATAAATTCCTACGGTTAGGTAAGGTCAAAACAAAGTTGTGACAAAAAGAATCACTAAAAATAATATTCCTAACCCACTTTATAGCAGAATTACTAATCTGTCTAAAACTAAAATAAAGCAATTCTAAATAATTTTAACATGACTAATTATATTTTCTACAGAAACTACAATAAATTTGTAAACCAACAAAAAAAGAATCACTTAAAAATATTAAGTAGGTTAAAAGATATGGATTTTACCAAACTGAAACTATTCTGTTAAAAACAGAAACGAAAAATATTACTAAAAAGAAAAACTGGGCTAATGGGCCTATCTAACGCATCGGCGTTAAATAACTAAAATAAGCCTGAGGAATTAAACCGGGTCGGGCCGGTCTAGACTAACCTAAATAAACCGGAACTAACCGGAACAAAAACCGGTTCACTTAAAATAAACCTACCGCTTCGGGGGGGGGGGGGATCTAATCGAACGCGTTGGTTTTGGATCGGACGGCGGAGGGCATCTCCGGTGGCGTACCGTGGCGGCGACGGCGGCGATGGTCGGCGGCGGCTTGGTGATGACGGCTCCGGTGGCTCCGGTGGTCGGGGACGACGGCGAAGGCCTCCGGCGTGTTCGGCGGAGCAAGGGGGGGCTCGGGGTGGAGTCGGGCGAGCTCGGGGAGGTTCGAGGCGACCGATGGGGCGGCAATGGCGCGGCGGCGCACTCGGGTGCTCCGGCGACGGATTGCGGGCGGAGGGAGAGGTCGGGCGAGGGGCCGAGGGGGGAAACGGGGCGAGGGGGGGTTTATATAGAGGGGGGAACGACTTGGACGAGGTGGCGATCGCGGGAGGGGATTGGGAGGATCCCGGATCTTGCGGGATCCGGCGAGCGGCGGCGCGGTGGTGTTGCTTGGGTGAGGGGAAGACGAAGGTGGCGGGGTCCACCCGTCGGTGAGAGAGGCGAGAGGCGCGTCGGGTCGGGCGACCGAGGCCTAGGGTTTTCGGGCGAGGGGCGCTGGGCGTGGGCCGGCTCGGGCGTGGCTCGGGTGCGGCTGGGCCGTCGGTCGGCCTGGTGGCTGGGCCGCCTCGGCTGGGCTGGGCAGTTGGCTGGCGGCGCTGGGGCTCTCCTTTTCTATTTTTTTTGAATATTTAGAGAGAGAGAAAAATACAATAAATATAAATATTTTATATAGGACATATATATATCAAAATGATCTGGGGAATATTCCCTATAATTTGAACATTTTTCCAGGGGCAAAACTCAAACTTTATAAAAAATCATTTTTTTTCTAAAATTCTAAATAAAATTCAGATTTGAATTCAAACTTTTTGGCAGGGTTTTTCATCTGACATATTTGGAGTGTCATGTTTACTCCTCTCATACTTTTTCTCAAGTATTTATCAGGCATAGTTTTGAAATAAATTTCAACTGCCAAATTTTGAATTCAAATCCCATCAACTCAAAATCTTCTAAAACTTCAAATGTCACTCAAATTCAAACAATATGAATAGATGCTTAGCTATAATTGTAAAACATTCCAAATAGGAAATTTGGGATGTTACAAACCTACCCACCTTAAGATGAATCTCGCCCTCGAGATTTGGGTTGGCTAGCAAATAGGTGCGGGTGGTCTCGACGGAGGTCTTCTTCTCGCTCCCAGGTGGCTTCCTCCTCGGAATGATGACTCCACAGCACCTTGCAAAACTTGATCACAGTCGAGCTGCGGGTGACTCTGTTCGCAGTCTCAAGAATTCGGACGGGTTTCTCCTTATAAGTCAGATCACTGTCGAGCTGTATGGCCTCTAGGGGCACTGTGTCTCTCAACGGAATATCGGCCATGTCGGCATGGCATTTCTTCAGCTGGGAAACATGGAAGACATCATGAACTCTGGACAATCCTTCCGGCAATTCCAACTTGTAAGCAACTTCTCCACAACGTTCGAGGATTTTGTAGGGGCCAATGAACCGGGGTGCTAACTTTCCTTTAACACCAAACCTCTTGATTCCATGAAGTGGGGACACACGAAGGTATGCTCGGTCTCCCGCTTCGTAAGTTACTTCCTTGCGTTTACTGTCGGCATAACTCTTCTGTCTCGACTGAGCTACCTTGAGCCTATCTCGAATCAGCTTGACTTTCTTCGAATCTCGATAAGATCGGAACCGAAAAGTCTTGATCTCCAACACCATCCCACAGCAATGGTGTTCTGCACCTCCTTCCGCATAGAGCTTCGAAAGGGGCCATCTTCAGACAGGTCTGATAACTGTTGTTGTATGAGAACTCTGCGTATGGCAAATTATCATCCCAGCTAGACCCATAGTCTAGCGCACAAGCTCTCAACATGTCCTCCAGAATCTGGTTGACTCTCTCGGTCTGTCCATCTGTCTGCGGATGAAAAGCTGTACTGAACTCCAGCCTCGTACCCAAAGTTTCATGCAACTGATTCCAAAACTTTGAGGTAAATTGTGTTCCTCTATCTGACACGATACTCCTCGAAACTCCATGCATACATACGATCCTGGTCATGTATATCTTGGCTAACTTAGCACTGGTATAGGTAGTCTTCACGGGAATGAAGTGAGCTACCTTGGTTAATCGATCAACCACTACCCAGATGGAATCATAACCTGAACGGGTCCTGGGTAATCCGGTGATAAAATCCATTCCAAGTTTTTCCCATTTCCACTCGGGAATCGGCAAAGGTTGAAGTAACCCTGCTGGCTTCTGATGTTCCGCCTTTACTCGTTGGCAAAAATCGCATACTGCTACATACTCGGCAATATCCTTCTTCATACCTGTCCACCAGAAACTTTCCTTCAAATCCAGATACATCTTGGTGTTACCGGGGTGAATCGAGTACGGTGAATCGTGAGCCTCCTGAAGAATTAGCTTCCTGAGTTCGGGATCATTGGGTACATAAATACGATCCTCGAACCATATAGCTCCGTATTCATCCTTTCGAAACCCTTTAGTTTTTCCTTCATTCATCCTTTTCTTTATCTCTTCAATTTCCTTGTCCGACTTCTGGGCTTCACGAATTCTTTCGGCCAAAGTGGACCGAACTTCCAGAGTTGCAACATATCCTCTCGGAACTATCTCCAGTCGGAGATCTCTGAGGTCATCGACTAACTCCTGGGGTAATCCTCCCGCTATAAGAGTATTCACATAACTCTTACGGCTCAAAGCATCTGCTACAACATTAGCCTTTCCTGGGTGGTAATGCAATCTCATGTCATAGTCCTTGATTAGCTCTAGCCATCTCCTCTGCCTGAGGTTCAACTCTTTCTGCGTGAAAATATATTTCAAGCTCTTATGATCTGTGTAAACATCACAACGGTTTCCGATAAGAAAATGTCTCCAGGTCTTGAGTGCATGCACTACTGCTGCTAATTCCAAATCATGTGTGGCATAATTCATCTCGTGTGGTCATAGCTGTCTGGAGGTATAAGCTACAACTTTTCCTTCCTGCATGAGTACTCCTCCGAGTCCCTGACGAGAAGCGTCACAATATACCTGGTAATCCTTGTGTATGTCCGGCAAAATCAGTATTGGGGCTGTAACCAAACGTTTCTTCAATTCTTGGAAGCTGGCTTCACAATCCTCGGTCCAAATGTACTTGGCATCCTTCTTCAATAGCTCAGTCATGGGCTTGGCAATCTTCGAGAAGTTCTCAATAAACCTCCGATAATATCCTGCGAGTCCGAGAAAACTGCGGATCTCCTTGACTGAGGTGGGTGACTGCCAATCGGTGACTGATACAACCTTGGCGGGGTCAACTGCTATTCCTTCTCCTGAAATAACATGTCCGAGAAATCCGACTTCCTTCAGCCAAAATTCACATTTGCTGAACTTGGCATACAACTGATGTTCTCGGAGTTTCTCCAGAACTAGACGCAAATGTTCCTTATGCTCTTCCTCGCTCTTGGAGAAAATCAGTATATCATCGATGAACACCACGACAAACTTGTCCAGATATTCCATAAATACCTTGTTCATAAAATTCATGAAGTATGCAGGGGCATTAGTCAATCCGAATGACATGACGATATACTCATATAAACCATACCTGGTGGTGAATGTTGTTTTGGGTATATCCTTTTCACGGATCTTCAACTGATGATACCCTGATCGAAGATCGATCTTGGAGAATACCTTGGCTCCAACTAGCTGATCAAATAAGTCATTAATCATCGGCAGAGGGTACTTGTTCTTGATGGTCACGTCGTTCAACGAACGATAATCCACAACCATTCTCAGAGTTCCATCCTTCTTCTCTACCAAAAGAACTGGGGCTCCCCAAGGTGATGAGCTTGGCCGAATGTATCCCTTCTCCAATAGTTCATTAATTTGATTCTTGATCTCTTTCAAATCATTCGGGGGCATCCGATAGGGTCTCTTGGATATAGGGGCTGTGTCGGGCAATAACTCAATCAGAAATTCAATGTCCTCGTCCGTGGCATTCTGTAATTCCTCCGAAACACATCGGGAAAATCTTGCACTCACCGGCACTTCCTCCCGAACAACTCCCGTAAGGGAATGCACTGATTCTTCATCCGCTACGTCTGGATACATACTTGATCCTCTTCGCCCGGGTGGTGAGCGAGAATCGACTTCTTGACACAGCCTATGTTTCCTTCAAACTTCGTCAACCAATCCATGCCTAGGATTACATCCAAGGTCTGGGTTTCCAGTACTATGAGGTCTGCGGGAAATTTAAGATTTCCGATGTTGAGGGTTGCATGACAGCCTAAGCCTGCCATCATTTCTCCTCCTGCGGAACTGACGTGAAGAGGGCTTCTAAGGGTTCTAGTGGGCAACCCGTACTTTTCCACAACTACCCTTGATATGAATGAATGCGTTGCACCAGAATCAAAGAGTACCAATAGTGGATATGAATTTAATAAAAACTTACCAACCACAGTGTCTGGCTGATCATAGACGTCCTCCACGTCAATGTGGTTCACCTGAGCACGAGGAAAAGGGTTGGGCTTCTTGGCTGAGCTTCCATTGCCGTTTCCATTCCTCTGCTTGGCCTCCGAGCAGTCGGTGGCATAGTGTCCTATTTTCTGGCACTTGAAACAGGTGATGTGACTCAGATATTTCTGAGCCGGGGCAGGACGATGCTGGTTGCCGTTGCCGTTTCCATTGCCGTTTCCATTGCCTGACTTGTTGTCCTGGTTGCGGTTGTTCCCATTTCCTCCATGGTTATGTCCTCCATAGTTATGATGGGTATGTCCTCCCGAGTATGGGGCATAACGGGGCTTCTGCTGAGCTCCAGAGTTGTACTTCCCTTGGCCATACTTCCGCTTGCGGCTATCAATCTGCTGCTGCTTGCCTTCAAGTATGGTGGCCTTGTCTACCAGCTCCTGGTAGTTGTCGAAGGTAGCCACCATTAGCTGCATTCCCAGCTCGTCATTGAGTCCCTCGAGAAACTTTTCCTGCTTTGCGGCATCTGTGGCCACATCATCCGGGGCATAGCGAGCTAACTTGTTGAACTCATCCACGTCTTGCCCCACGATGCGGTTCCCTGGCGTAAGTTGTGGAACTCACGCTTCTTGCACTCATGGCTCCAAATGAAACATGGCGGTGCGGAAAGCCTCTCGGAACTGATCCCACGATGGTGGCGATGGGATAAGTGGCGGTGTAGTTCTCCCACCAAGAGGCTGCAGGTCCATCAAGTTGATGTGCGCAAAGCGCACCTTTTCTGCCTCTGTGCACCCAGCGTGGGCTAACTCCTTCCGACCTTGCGGAGCCAATCATCGGCCACAATCGGCTCAGTGCTGCTAGAGAACACTGGCGGATTCAGCCTTAGGAAGCGGGTCAAGTTGTCAACAGGGGGTGGTGGCGGTGGATTGTTGTTGTTGTTGTTGTTGTTCTGGTTCTGGATGAGCATCTGCATAAGGGCATTCTGCTACTGGATCAGCTGGGTGAGCTCCGGCGGAAAGTTGAGACCGGGGTCACGTCTCGGAGGCATCTGGTGTTTTGGAGTGGATGAGAAATTAGAATAGAACAAGGATCTAATGAGAAAATATCACTACCCATATGAATGCACAATCATAATCACACCAATCATTTATTCAATCAACTCAAACATGGTTCAATCTCGATTACAAATTTCATGACTAATCGAAAATAACGGCCTAACTGATCGACGGAAAAATAAAGTAACATGGCGGTCGACTAAATGTCTTCATCAATTATCCTTGCGTCCTCTGGTGCGGCGTCCTCCGGTGTGGCGTCCTCTGATGCGGCGCCTCCTCTTGCGGCTTTCTTCAGTGGAGCTCCCTTCATAATCCTGGTCATTGCTCACGAGAGGTCCGTCATCTCCACTCGGAAAAAGGTCCTCTCCCAAGTCCATCTTCTCCTCTAATGCGGCAACATTCATCTTCAGATTGTCGACTCTCTCCATGAAATCCTTGATTTCTTCTTCATGGTCGAGGAAGTCTGCGTGTGCTTTCTCCTCCAGTTCCAGTTCACGGAACAACAGCCTCCTGTGTACCTTGAGTTCTGGCGAGTCCGGATCTCCGTTTCTGAGGAGACACTCCAAGTCTTGGACATATGAGAGAATGGAGTCGTCCTCTACGGTATGGATGATATCTCCATTCCTAGCTCTGCGAGAAATCATGGCGAGGTCCAAGTGCACGATAAATCGCCATGTCTCTTCCGAGGATCCAGTTGAAATCGGTAAACTCAAAGTCAATAGGCTCTGTATGTCCTCCGAAGGTCCTCCCGGGAATGTGCACCTCAATCCTGTAGCGGGTATCCGTCGGAAGTGCATTGCTAGGCTTCCCGGTGATAGAGGGCAGAGCAATCTTCAGCTTCTTCACGATCTGGACCAGCTTCTTGCCGAAAGGCATCGTCTCATCTGGCTAGCAAAACTCCGTAGCGTAACTGGGTGAACTCGGCGCCATCTAGAATGTTGAAAATCGGAGAGAAGTCGAGAAATGAGCAGGGAGAATTACGAATGATAAGGACATAAAATAAATAGTCTCTTCCTATGGCTTTCCGATCCTAGGGGTTACGTCCCACGGTCGGCGTGTGCTCGATACCATCTCTCAGAGCGACTCGACCCAAAATCGGTCAAGTCTCCGTATGCATACCATCCCAAGATCATCTTTGGCACACACAAGACATTGATGAAATAATCAAAGTTCAATCACACCTGAATTTATTACACGATTCTCATATCAAGTCTTTATTACAATAGAATAAATTGGCGAAGGCCAACTCATGAGAAATAAACTAAGTAAAGCTGCGGAGCGTGAAGAATAGCGAGTCCATCCGACTCCATAGGGCAATCGCCAAGCGCGGATCGTAGCCTCACTCCGATCGAATAATCCTCTGCAACATAAGGCGTTGCAGCCGTGTAGGTCAGCATTTTGAATATGCCGGCAAGTCATGAAGAGAGAATAACAATAAAAATTACTAACACTATATGCAATTTGGTTGTGGGGCTCTAAGTTTCATCATTTTGCGAAAAGCCAGTTTTTCCCTACAATAAGGACTTGTTTGCAATTACTACGAAATGTTGGTAATTATTGAGATGGTTCCACCAACCAATGTCTCATTCCCAATTATTAAATAATCCCCTCAATTAATTTATTAATTTCAGTGTTGAGATTTCCGAAATACTTCCAAGTTCCAGAGGCTCAAATTGTCCATAACCGGGGACACGGCTAACCGATTAGATCTTCACTCTGCAGAGGTTTGTGCACTTTACCCGCAAGAATCGTTCCCTCCTTTTAAGTCTTCGCACTTCATGGTGTTTGAAGACGGGACGAACGAAACAGGGTCTTCCGAAGAGTTCCTCTGGCCACTGCCGGTACCCATCCAATCCTACCATTCTTCTACATCTCGTAGCACCGTCCGGCCAGAGTCACAACTAGGGTTGACCAAGCCAGAGCCCATAATGGCTTGCGGCTGCACAGGTAAGCTTCCGGTTAATGGGGTATACATCCGTCTCTTCGTGGCTGGGTGAAGCTTTCCGCAAGATGTCATGGCGCTTGTCCATGCATCCCGGCCAACCACTGGGTTCTCCAGGGTGCCCGTCAACCGTCCTCCACCCAGTAGTGAGTTTTGAAGTCCATCTTAAGCTTGAAGTTCATGGGTTTGTCATCATCTTGACTCTCACATCTCCCTTATGAATTCACTCAACCAACCCCGTCTACGAGCATAGCAAAATAAACTACTTCGTCCCAGGCAATGGTAACAAGGGGAATTGGGTTCATCCTACCTCATGATACTACTCAAGAACTTAAATTCAAATTTCTCCTACTGCATGCATGGTGGGGAGGTGTAATTCTAATGCAATAAAATCATAGGTATAGTAGAAGAAAATATGATCAATGACTTGCCTTGCTGACGATCTTCAAAAGCTAGGGACTCGTGGTAGCAAGCTTCGCACTCCGGAAATTCTACCGAGGAAAACAACAATCATAATAAGCATACAACATATGACCACTTAACATAATAGCATGCTAACACAACACACAAAACAATCGAACCAAAACCCAAAGAAAGTTCGAAGAAATCCAAATCGATGTTTTCACCACATCAAACACAACCAAAGAAATAGTTTTCCATATCAAATTTTTTTCTTAACAGAACCTAAGCATGGGTTTTTGTTAACTAACAGAAAAGAATTCATCATGCAACTAGGAGCAAAAAGAATCACATTAAAATCTATTATAGAACTCCTATTATGCCTAAAACAATTCCTAGCAAGAAAAATAAAATAAAAGTTTTATTTATTGCAAATAAAAGTTCCTGATCTAAAGTTACAGAAACTAACCTAGAATAAACTATCACATATGAAAAATAAAATTATTTGCTATGTGAAACAATAGGAAAACAGTAGCTAGTTAAACAAATAGGAATAACATGATTCTGATTAAAAATATTTTTTATTAAATCTAAAATACCTAAATAAATTCCTACGGTTAGGTAAGGTCAAAACAAAGTTGTGACAAAAGAATAACTAAAAATAATATTCCTAACTCATTTTATAGCAGAATTACTAATCTGTCTAAAACTAAAATAAAGCAATTCTAAATAATTTTAACATGACTAATTATATTTTCTACAGAAACTACAATAAATTTGTAAACCAACAAAAAAAGAATCACTTAAAAATATTAAGTAGATTAAAAGATATGGATTTTACAAAACTGAAACTATTCTGTTAAAAACAGAAACGAAAAATATTACTAAAAAGAAAAACTGGGCTAATGGGCCTATCTAACGCATCGGCGTTAAATAACTAAAATACACCTGAGGAATTAAACCGGTCGGGCGGTCTAGACTAACCTAAATAAACCGGAACTAACCGAACAAAACCGTTCACTTAAAATAAACCTACCGCTTGAGGATCTAATCTAACGTTGGTTTTGGATCGGACGGCGAGGGCATCTCGGTGGCGCATGCCGTGGCGGCGACAGCGGCGATGGTCGGCGGCTCGGTGATAACGGCTCCGGTGGCTCCGGTGGTCGGGGACGACGGCGAAGGCCTCCGGCGGGTTCGGCGGAGCAAGGGGGGGCTCGGGGTGGAGTTGGGCGAGCCCGGGGAGGTTCGAGGCGACCGATGGGGCGGCAATGGCGCGGCGGCAAGACTTCGCGTGCTCGACAGCGGATTGCGGGCGGAGGAGAGGTCCGCGAGGGGCGAGGGGAAGCAGGCGGGGGGTTTATATAGAGGGGGACGACTTGGGCGAGGGGCGATCGCGGAGGATCGGGAGGATCCGGATCTTGCGGATCCGGCGAGCGGCGGCGGTGTGGCGTTGGGCGAGGGGAAGACGAAGGTGGCAGGTCCACCGTCGGTGAGAGAGGGAGGGCGTCGGGTCGGGCGACCGAGGCCTAGGGTTTTCGGCGCGGGCTGGGCGTGGGCGGCTCGGGCGTGGCTCGGGTCTTGGTGGGCGATCGGTCGGCCTGCTGGCTGGGCCGCCTCGGCTGGCTGGTCCGTTGACTGGCCGGCGCTGGGGCTCTCCTTTTCTATTTTTTGAATATTTAGAGAGAGAAAATACAATAAATATAAATATTTTATATAGGACATATATATATCAAAATGATCAGGGGAATATCCCCTATAATTTGAACATTTTTCCAGGGGCAAAACTCAAACTTTATAAAAAATCATTTTTTCTAAAATTCTAAATAAAATTCAGATTTGAATTCAAAATTTTTGGCAGGGTTTTTCATCTGACATATTTGGAGTGTCATGTTTACTCCTCTCATACTTTTTCTCAAGTATTTATCAGGCATAGTTTTGAAATAAATTTCAACTACCAAATTTTGAATTCAAATCCCATCAACTCAAAATCTTCTGAAACTTCAAATGTCACTCAAATTCAAACAATATGCATAGATGCTTAGCTATAATTGTAAAACATTCCAAATAGGAAATTTGGGATGTTACATACGCCTTATTGATGATGATTATTTTCAGGACGACGCTGAAGTCAGTCACGCCGATGCTGTAGAGGTAATCGTTGTTTCCTCCGATTCAAACCCTTTGCCATCACTAAAAATCCATCGAGCAAACCGGAAAGTTAAATTTTCTCATCCTCTTGCTTATTTGGATCCAAACTTTCAAGTGAAGACACTACAGCACGAGGCTCAACGCACCACCCGGCATAGCGGCCAGGTAGTTACCTCCGCCGGTTTACCGAACAGTCCGGTTCGGAAACGCTGATCAGAGGTCTCTTATTCCCTTGATACTTCACGCCCCAAAGCGGGTTGTTTTCGTCAACCTCTTAATCCGTCCGACTCAAATTATCAGGGCACTTCTCATTCATCCTCTGGCGAGTCGTCAGCCACCAAACTTCCACCCCTCAAAACGGTTCTTGGGTGAGTTAGATACTTGTTTTTACCCTTAACATGCATTTTATACATTATACTGACCTCCAGCCTTCTTACTTTTCGCAGTGCTAGGCCCAGACCAAGAAAGAAGGCTCGGTTGAACACCCCGGCTGATGAATACGTGGCTGTTAATCCGGAGAAGAATTCAGATCCTGAAGAGGCCAACATTGATGATATTCTGAATGACCCACCGCCTCAAGATCATGACTTCGTTGCTGAGCAGGCAGAAGTTGACACCACCGGCCATGCCGACCAGCCAACAAGCCCTATCTGGACCGACAAACCGGATAGTCCAGGAAAATATAATGACAAACCGGTAACTCCAGTGCAAACTGCTGAGGAGAAGAATGATGATGTTCTGATTACTGGCATTGGCCATACTGATCCAGGAAATCCTGTCGCTTTGTCAAAGCATACCGCCAAAGTGGAATTCTATGCAATTGGCAAAGGCAAATGGAATGCCATCTGTCCACTTATGCCCATCTGAATGCTCAAGACCTTCATTGCGGCTATCTGAACCGTCTATATACCAGTCAAGATTATGAAGCTGGCTTGGTAAATATGATGAAGGAACGATATGAGGTAATTTCATAAGTATTGCCCCCTTATTTCTTAATTGCAGCTTATCAACTCCAATAGACCCCAAGTGAAGGTTTAATCTATCAATCTAAACTGTGACTTAAAGAAACTTTATGCTTTGCAACAATGTATCTGAACTTCACTGAAGTAGCCCCCAAGTGCCGGTTTAACTTTATAAAGATGAACCGGGACTTTGTAGACGAACCTCCCGTATCAGTATTCTTTGAGCAAATATCCATTAGCCCCCAAGTGCCAAGTTGAATACTTGTATTATGCTTGGGACTTGTAGAAAATGTATGATGAAGAGCAAATATGCATTAGCCCCCAAGTAACGAGGGCATAACTTGTATGCTTGGTACTTCAAGTATGTACCGTCACCTTATCATATTAACTGTCTCCTTGTAGGCCGAGCTGAGCAAGAAAGATAGCCAAACCGTTGATCTGCAGGAGAACCTTAAATTGCAACAAGCTGAAACCTCCAAGGCGAAGGAAGAATTGACCAGCACTCTAAGCGCTATGGAGAAACTGAAAGAAGGCTTCAACAAAGAGCGAACGGATTGGGAGAATGAAAAATCCGATTTGATCAAAAGGGCTGAGAAAGCAGAAGCCGCTCTAAAACCGGTGGTTGATGAACTACCAACGTAAAGCGGCAGGTTCATGCTAAGACCGCAGCTGTGTTTGGTAAGCATCCTTGATTCCTGACTTCAACATATCCTTTCATGTATTCGTCGGTTTACTAATCTTTATGTTGATACAGGAACTCGTATTAGCCACTTGGGATCTGATGTTCAGAAGAAATTGAAAGCAACTTATACTCTGATAGAGCAGCTGTATACCGACGCACAGCCGATCATATATACTGCTTCACACAACAATCCGCCTCCCACCTTGATCAAGGATACTTTAGCAAGGTTAACTATGCTTCCTGCCTGGGTTGACGAGCTAAAAAAGTCTGCTGCTAGAACGGGCGCTTTGGCCGCATTGATCCGGGAAAAAGCATGGGTACCTGACTTTGATCCAGTTGAAGCGGCCCAAGGTTATCCCAGTTTGAAGGAAGATGGAACATAATTTGGCGAAGATAATCTCCGGATCATAAACCGGGCAGTACGCCCATTGGCTTGTCAACTGGTTGAAGAAGCGGACCTGTCATACTATCAAGCCAGCTATGATGACAAGAACAAGCGGGTTGCTGCACCAATTCCAGAAGCTCAGAATCTTATCCCGCCAATTCGTAAGCACACTTATGCCCCTGATATTGAACCGTCTATGCTGATAAGTGATGAAGCTGTATTCCAAGCCCTAACTGGGATCGACTGGGCAACTGTTGATTTCCAGCCACTGGGTAGAGAAGAGGAAGTTGAACCGGCACGAGATGATCCGCAACCATCAGACCAAGCTGGCGACCAATCACGAACCGGAGGCCGGTTTAGTCTTCCACATGCTGCGACATGTACTTGAACAAACAATTATCCTTTTGGGCACTTGAAGGCCTTGTAATAGGCTAGTTAAAAATACTTGTTTTGATATGCCTTCGCGCATTTTTATCTATTAATTGATGCTTGCTTGATTCGACATACGTAAGATATGATATCCATATTCATTTGTTCGAGCTGTTCCTGGAGACAAGAAGCTTAAAGCGCCCTGGCGGTCTACCGCCGGGCGGGTCATGATACCCATATATATATGACCAAGGATTATAACCTAGGTTGCGAAATATAACCAAATATGGAAACATATAATACCTGCAACCTTTAGGCATGATGTTGGCTGACCAACCTTGTAGCGGGAGTTATAACCCAACTCTTGGAGGAGAAACAACTCCTGTTTATATAAGGCCGGTTTATGATATAAACCGTTCCGGGTTATGATAAACGCTGATTTACTCCATATTGAAATTTCGATTCAAAACCAGACCGGGCTGATAGTCTCCGGATCATGATTTGATCGTGTACTGTCAATTTGAAATTGGCAGTCAGACCAGGTTGGTAACGCCGGTTTAAAAAACATCATAAATCTTATCAAAAAGAGAGCAAAAAAACTCAATCAAAGGCAAAGAAAACGGTTGTAGTCGAGGCTTTTCACGGGCTGCCAGGCCCCAAATTCGAGGCTTTTCATGGGCTGCCAGGCCACTGAGTTAAACCATATTTGCAAAGCCTTTTAATATGGTCCGAAATCCTTAACCAATCATCATTTTAACTTGACAAGTTCAAGGTCTGTATTTTAGAGTAACTTGTCAAAGTTCGAAGGGTCATACCAGGTTTACCTGGGCAGCGTGACTTACTTAAAGAGGCAAGTTAACCCGGGGTTTTAGGTGTATACACCAGGCTTCCAAGCCATGGCTTGATAGCCCAATTACAAGCATTGATTCTAAGTTCATTGCGATAGCAAAGAATCCCCAAGTAACATTTTGAGCAGTGCTCAGTGGATGCCCATGTTTGAGTTGTTGTTTTACAACACTCTCTTTGGCCCCAGATTGGCTTTGAGCCGATCAAGAGGTGTGACTATGGTTCGAATACGACAAAGCCCCCAAGTGATGCTATGGCATTGCGCCTATCAAAAGGTGTAGCTATGGTTCGGACACGACCAAGCCCCCAAGTGATATAATATAAAGCTTTGAGAAGCTAAATCAAGGGGTAAACCGTGCACCGCTTTAGAAACAGAAGCTCCATGTAACCAAACATGATGTAAGAAAACAACAGATACCCCGCTTTAGCTGAGGTTACGGTTTATTATATTGATCATAATATATACATTGTCATAATATGTGCATAAGCAGAGCCTATAGCACAAGTATAGTAAGGCCGAAGATGAGCAATATTCCACGGCCGGTTGGTCTCCTCCTCCGATTTACGTGAGTCTTTGCGCTCTCGAACATCGATTAGGTAGTACGACCCGTTGTGCAGATTCTTGCTGACCACAAAGGGTCCTTCCCAAGGGAGGGACAACTTGTGCATGTCCGTCTGATCCTGGATAAGCCGAAGCACCAAATCTCCTTCTTGAAAGGTTCTGGTTCTAACCCGGCGGCTATGATAACGACGCAGATCTTGCTGATAAATCACCGAACAGGCTACCGCTATGTCACGCACCTCATCTAACTGGTCAAGAGCTTCTTATCGTGCCTTCTCGTTGTTAGCTTCAACATATGCCGCTACCCGAGGTGAGTCATGACGTATGTCACTAGGAAAAACCGCCTCCGCTCCATAAACCATGAAGAACGGCGTGTATCCTGTCGATCTGTTGGGTGTGGTGTTGATGCTCCATAGCACAGAAGGTAGCTCCTCAGACCAACAACCCGACGTCCGTTGTAAAGGAACCATGAGCCGGGGTTTAATGCCTCTCAAGATCTCTTGATTGGCCCTCTCCGCTTGACCATTGGACTGTGGGTGAGCCACTGATGACACCTCAAGCCGGATGTGCTCACGTTGACAAAACTCCTTCATGGCACCCTTTGACAGATTGGTACCATTGTCTATTACAACGCTGTGTGGAAAACCAAACCGGAAGATCACCTTTTTGATGAATTGAACCGCCGTGGCTGCGTCACACTTGCTAACTGGCTCTGCCTCCACCCACTTTGTGAACTTGTCAACCGCCACCAAAAGGTGGGTCTTCTTGTCCTTGGGCCTCTTGAAAGGCCCAACCATATCCAGTCCCCAAGTCGCAAACGGCCAAGTGATTGGAATCATCCTCAATTCTTGAGCCGGTACATGAGCGCGCCTTGAAAATTTCTGACAGCCATCACATTTTCTGACCAAGTCCTCGACATCAGCATGAGCTGTTAACCAATAGAAACCATGACGAAACGCCTTGGCCACCAAAGATTCTGAACCGGCGTGGTGACCACAATCTCCTTTGGGGATCTCACACAAAATTTCACGGCCTTCTTCAGGGGACACACAGCGTTGAAACGCCCCTGTCACACTACAATGATGCAATTCTCCATTGATAATAGTCATGGACTTGGACCGCCGGATTATCTGCCTGGCCAGAGTCTCATCCTTTGGTAACTCGCCCCGGTTCATAAACGCGAGATAAGGAACCGCCCAATCCGGGATAACATGAAGAGTCGCCACCAACTGAGCTTCCGGATCAGGAATAGCCAAATCCTCTTCACCAGGAAGCTTGACGGACGGATTATGCAAAACATCCAAGAAGACATTAGGCGGAACCGGTTTACATTGAGAACCCAGGCGGCTTAAAGCGTCCGCCGCTTCGTTCTTCCACCGGTCGACATGATCCACCTGATAACCTTTAAAGTGACCTGCAACAATATCCACCTCACGACGATATGCTGCCATGAGTGGGTCCTTGGAATCCCAAGTGCCAGACACCCGTTGGGCCACCAGGTCCTAGTCATTGAAGCACATCACTCAGCTTAGGTTCATCTCCTTAGCCATTCGAAGACCATGGAGTAAGGCCTCACACTCAGCTGCATTGTTAGTGCACGGGAACATTAAACGGATAACATAACAAAACTTATCACCTCGTGGGGAAGTTAATACCACTCCAGCCCCCGAGCCCTCCAATTGTCTGGACCCATCAAAATGAATAGTCCAATAAGGTGTGATCCGCCTTCTCTTCTGGTGCTTGTAGTTCTGTACAATCGTTGATGAAATTCACAAGTGCCTGAGACTTGATCGCCGTTCGAGGTATGTATTTCAACCCATGAGGCCCGAGCTCAATAGCCCACTTGGCAATCCGGCCAGTTGCTTCCCTGTTCTGGATTATATCTGTTGGAAATATGCCCTAGAGGCAATAATAAATTGGTTATTATTATATTTCCTTGTTCATGATAATCGTTTATTATCCATGCTAGAATTGTATTGATAGGAAACTCAGATACATGTGTAGATACATAGACAACACCATGTCCCTAGTAAGCCTCTAGTTAACTAGCTCGTTCATCAATAGATGGTTACGGTTTCCTGACCATGGACATTGGATGTCGTTGATAACGGGATCACATCATTAGGAGAATGATGTGATGGACAAGACCCAATCCTAAGCCTAGCACAAGATCGTGTAGTTCGTATGCTAAAGATTTTCTAATGTCAAGTATCATTTCCTTAGACCATGAGATTGTGCAACTCCTGGATACCGTAGGAATGCTTTGGGTGTGCCAAACGTCACAACATAACTGGGTGGCTATAAAGGTGCACTACGGGTATCTCCGAAAGTGTCTGTTGGGTTGGTACGAATCGAGACTGGGATTTGTCACTCCGAGTAACGGAGAGGTATCTCTGGGCCCACTCGGTAGGACATCATCATAATGTGCACAGTGTGACCAAGGAGTTGATCACTGGATGATGTGTTATGGAACGAGTAAAGAGACTTGCCGGTAACGAGATTGAACAAGGTATCGGGATACCGACGATCGAATCTCGCGCAAGTGCTATACCGGTAGACAAAGGGAATTGTATATGGGATTGATTGAATCCTTGACATCGTGGTTCATCCGATGAGATCATCGTGGAGCATGTGGGAGCCAACATGGGTATCCAGATCCCGCTGTTGGTTATAGGCCGGAGACGTGTCTCGGTCATGTCTACATGGTTCTCGAACCCGTAGGGTCTACACACTTAAGGTTTGGTGACGCTAGGGTTATAGGGAATAGATGTACGTCATTACCGAATGTTGTTCGGAGTCCCGGATGAGATCCCGGACGTCACGAGGAGTTCCGGAATGGTCCGGAGGTAAAGATTTATACATGGGAAGTCATGATACGGTCACCGGAATAATTCGGGGGTTTACCGGTATTGTACCGGGACCACCGAAGGGGTTCCGGGGGTCCACCGGGAGGGTCCACCTACCCCGGAGGGCCCTATGGGCTGTGTGTGGAGAGGGACCAGCCCCTTAGTGGGCAGGGCGCCTCCCCCCTAGGGCCCATGCGCCTATGGTTTTGGGGGAACCCTAAAGGGGGGCGCCCACCTTGCCTTGGGTGGCAAGGGAACCCCCCTGGTCGCCGCCCCCTCCTCAGATTGGATCTGAGGGGGCCGCCCCCCTCTCCCTTGCCCCTATATATATGTGGGGGGTGGGAGGGCAGCCACACCAATGTTCTGGCGCAGCCCTCCCCCTCTCCCAAGTCCTTCTCCTCTCCCACGGTGCTTGGCGAAGCCCTGCAGGATTGCCATGCTCCTCCTTCACCACCACGCCGTTGTGCTGCTGCTGGACGGAGTCTTCCCCAACCTCTCCCTCTCTCCATGCTGGATCAAGGCATGGGATACGTCACTGGGCTGTACGTGTGTTGAACATGGAGGCGCCGTTGTTCGGCGCTTAGATCGGAATCAACCGCGATCTGAATTGCTACGAGTACGACTCCTTCATGCGCGTTCTTGCAACGCTTACGCTTAGCGATCTACAAGGGTATGTAGATGCACTCTCCTTCCCCTCGTTGCTAGATTACTCCATAGATTGATCTTGGTGATGCGTAGAAAATTTTGAATTTCTGCTACGGTCACCAACAATGGCATCATGAGCTAGGTCTATGCGTAGTTTCTATGCACGAGTAGAACACAAAGTAGTTGTGGGCGTCGATTTTGTCAATTTACTTGCCGTTACTAGTCTTATCTTGATTCGGCGCATCGTGGGATGAAGCGGCCCGGACCGACCTTACACGTACTCTTACGTGAGACAGGTTCCACCGACTGACATGCACTAGTTGCATAAGGTGGCTAGCGGGTGTCTGTCTCTCCCACTTTAGTCCGATCGGATTCGATGAAAAGGGTCCTTATGAAGGGTAAATAGAAATTGGCATATCACGTTGTGGTTTTGGCGTAGGTAAGAAACGTTCTTGCTAAGAAACCTATAGCAGCCACATAAAAATTTGCAACAACAATTAGAGGACGTCTAACTTGTTTTTGCAGCATATGCCATGTGATGTGATATGGCCAAAAGGATGTGATGAATGATATATGTGATGTATGAGATTGATCATGTTCTTATAATAGGAATCACGACTTGCATGTCGATGAGTATGACAACCGGCAGGAGCCATAGGAGTTGTCTTAATTTATTTATGACCTGCGCGTCAACATAAACGTCATGTAATTACTTTACTTTATTGCTAACCGTTAGCCATAGTAGTAGAAGTAATAGTTGGCGAGACAACTTCATGAAGACACGATGATGGAGATCATGGTGTCATGCCGGTGACGATGATGATCATGGCGCCCCGAAGATGGAGATCAAAAGGAGCGAAGTGATGATGGCCATATCATGTCACTATTTGATTGCATGTGATGTTTATCATGTTTTTACATCTTATTTGCTTAGAACGACGGTAGCTTAAATAAGATGATCCCTCACTAAAATTTCAAGAAAACTGTTCTCCCTAACTGTGCACCGTTGCGAAGGTTCGTCGTTTCGAAGCACCACGTGATGATCGGGTGTGATAGATTCTAACGTTCGAATACAACGGGTGTTGACGAGCCTAGCATGTATAGACATGGCCTCGGAACACATGCAAAACACTTAGGTTAACTTGACGAGCCTAGCATGTATAGACATGGCCTCGGAACACGGAGGACCGAAAGGTCGAACATGAGTCGTACGGAAGATGCGATCAACATGAGATGTTCACCGATGATGACTAGTCCGTCTCACGTGATGATCGGACACGGCCTAGTTGATTCGGATAATGTATCACTCAGATGTCTAGAGGGATGTCTATCTGAGTGGGAGTTCATTAAATAATCAGAAGAACTCAATTATCATGAACATAGTCAAAAGGACTTTGCAAATTATGTCGAAACTTACGCTTTAGTTCTACTGTTTTAGATATGTTCCTAGAGAAAATTTAGTTGAAAGTTGATAGTAGCAATCATGCGGACTGGGTCCGTATACTGAGGATTGTCCTCATTGCTGCGCAGAAGGATTATGTCCTTAATGCACCGCTCAGTGAGCTGAACCTCGAGCGTCGGTTGTGGATGTTGCAAACATCTGACATACACGTTTTGATGAATACATGATAGTTCAGTGCGTATGGTTTAGAATTGAGGCGCCAAAGACGTTTTTGAAACATCGCAAAACATATGAGATGTTCCAAAGACTGAAATTGGGATTTCAGGATAGTGCCCACGTCAAGAGGTATGAGACCTCTAACAAGTTTCCTAAGCCTGTAAACTGAGGAGAAAATCTCAATCGTTCAGCATGTGCTCAGATTGTATGAGTACAACAATCACTTGAATCGAGTGGGAGTTAGTCTTCCAGATGAGATAGTGATGTTCCTCCAAAGTCACTGCCACCAAGCTACTAGAGCTTCGTGATGAACTATAACATATCAGGGATAGACATAATGATCCTTGAGCAATTCACAATGTTTGACACCGCGAAAGTAGAAATCAAATAGAAGCATCAATTATTGATGGTTAGTAAAACCACTAGTTTCAAGAAGGGCAAGGGCAAGGAAGGGATGCTTGATGAAACGACAAATCAGTTGCTGCTCTAGTCAAGAAACCCAAAGTTGAAACCAAGCCCGAGACTAAGTGCTTCTGTAATAAGGGGAACGGTCACTGAAGCAGAACCACCCTAGATACTTGGTAGATGAGAAGGCAGGCAAGGTCAACAGAAGTATATTGGATATGCATTATATTAATGTGTACTTTACTAGTACTCCTAGTAGCACCAGGGTATTAGATACCGGTTTGGTTGCTAAGTGTTAGTAACTCGAAATAAAAGGCTACGGAATAAACGGAGACTAGCTAAAGGTGAGATGACGATATGTGTTGGAAGTGTTTCCAAGGTTGATGTAATCAAATATCGTACGCTCCCTCTACCATCGAGATTGGTATTAAAACCTAAATAATTGTTATTTGGTGTTTGCGTTGGGCATAGACATGATTGGATTATGTTTATCGCAATACGGTTATTCATTTAAGGAGAATAATGGTTACTCTGTTTATTTGAATAATACCATCCCGATCGTAGTGATACACATGTTCATGCCAAAAGATATAAGATAGTAATGATAGTACCACATACTTGTGGCACTGCAATTTGAGCCATATTGGTATAAAACGCATGAAGAAGCTCCATGTTGATGGATATTTGGACTCACTCGTTTTGAAAAGATTGAGAAATGCGAACCATGTTCATTGGTAGATATGCATGAAAAAACTCCATACAGATGGATCGTTTGGACTCGCTTGATTTTGAATCACTTGAGACCTGCAAATTATACCACATGGGCAAGATGACTGAAAGGCCTCGTTTTCAGTAAGATGGAACAAGAAAGCAACTTGATGTGTGCAGTCCAATGAGTGCCGAGGCATGTAGTGGATATCGTTATGTTCTTACTTCACAGTTGATTTGAGTATATTTACTTGATGAATCACGAGTCTGAATTATTGAAAGTTTCAAGTAATTTCAGAGTGAAGTTGAAGATCATCGTGACAAGAGGATAAAATGTCTATGATATGATCATAGAGATGAATATCTGAATTACGAGTTTGTCACAAAGTCAAGACATTGTGGAAATTGTTTCACAACTAATACTGCCTGGAACACCATAGTGTGATGGTGTGTCCGAACATCATAACTGCACCCTATTGGATATGGTGCATACCATGATGTCTCTTATCGAATTACCACTATCGTTCATGGGTTAGGCATTAGAGACAACCACATTCACTTTAAATAGGGCACCACATAATTCCGTTGAGATGACACCGTATGAACTATGGTTTAGAGAAACCTAAGCTGTCGTTTCTTGAAAGTTTGGGGCTGCGACGCTTATGTGAAAAGTTTCAGGCTGATAAGCTCGAACCCAAAGCGGATAAATACATCTTCATAGGACACCCAAAATAGTTGGGTATGCCTCCTGTCTCAGATCCGAAAGCAATAGGGATTGTTTCTTGAATCGGGTCCTTTCTCGAGGAAAAGTTTCTCTCGAAAGAACTGAGTGGGAGGATGGTGGAGACTTGATGAGGTTATTGAACCATCACTTCAACTAGTGTGTAGCAGGGCACAGGGAGTTGTTCCTGTGGCAGCTACACCAATTGAAGTGGAAGCTTATGATAGTGATCATGAAACTTCGGATCAAGTCACTACCAAACCTCGTAGGACGACAAGGATGCATACTACTTCAGAGTGGTACGTAATCCTGTCTTGGAAGTCATGTTGCTAGACAACAATGAACCTACGAGCTATGGAGAAGCGATGGTGGGCCCGGATTCCGAAAAATGGCTCGAGGCCATAAAATCCGAGAGAGGATCCATGTATGAAAACAAAGTGTAGACTTTGGAAGAACTACTTGATGGTCGTAAGGCTGTTGGGCACATATGGATTTTAAAAGGAAGACGGACAATGATGGTAAGTATCACCATTAAGAAAGCTCGACTTGTCGTAAAGATGTTTTCCAACAAGTTCAAGGAGTTAACTACGATGAGACTTTCTCACTCGTAGCGATGCTAAGAGTCTGTTGGAATTAGCAGGTACTGCATTATTTATGAAATCTTGCAGATAGGATGTCAAAATATTGTTTCCTTGATGATTTTCTTGAGGAAAGGTTGTATGTGATACAACCAGAAGATTTTGTCGATCCTGAAAGATGCTAACAAGTATGCAAAGCTCCGGCAATCCTTATAAGGACTGGAGTAAGCATCTCGGAGTTGGAATGTACACTTTGATGAGATGATCAAAGATTTTGGGTTTATACAAAGTTTATGAGAAACTTGTATTTCCAAAGAAGTGAGTGGGAGCACTATAGAATTTTTGATGAGTATATGTTGTGAACATATTGTTGATCAGAAATGATGTAGAATTTCTGTAAAGCATATAGGATTATTTAAAAAGTGTTTTTCAATGGAAAACCTGGATTAAGCTACTTGAACAATGAGCATCAAGATCTATAAGGATAGATCGAAACGCTTAATGGTACTTTCAAATGAGCACATACCTTGACATGATCTTGAAGGTGTTCAAGATGGATCAGTCAAAGAAGGAGTTCTTGCCTGAGTTGTAAGGTATGAAGTTAAGACTTAAGGATCGACCACGGCAGGAGAAAGAGGAAGGACGAAGGTCGTCCCCTATGCTTTTGTCATAGGCTCTATACGGTATGCCATGCTGAGTACCGCACCTGATGTGTGCCTTGCCACATGTCTGGCAAGTAGGTACAAAGGTGATCTAGGAGTGGATCACCAGATAGCAGTCAAAATTATCCTTAAGGATATGTTTCTCGGTTATGGAGGTGATAAAGAGTTCGACGTAAAGAGTTACGTCGATGCAAGCTTAAACACCTATCCGGATAGCTCTGAGTAGAGTAAACCGGATTCGTATAGTAGAACAGTTATTTGAAATGGCTCCAAATATAGCATAGTAGCGGCATCTACAAGATGACATAGAGATTTGCGAAGTACATACGGATCTGAATGTTGCAGACCCGTTGACTAAAACTCTCTCTCAAGCATAACATGATCAAACCCAGAACTCAGTGAGTGTTAATCACATAGTGATGTGAACTAGATTATTGACTCTAGTAAACTCTTTGGATGTTGGGCACATGGCAATGTGACCCATGAGTGTTAATCACATGGCGATGTGAACTAGATTATTGACTCTAGTGCAAGTGGGAGACTGTTGGAAATATGCCCTAGAGGCAATAATAAATTGGTTATTATTATATTTCCTTGTTCATGATAATCGTTTATTATCCATGCTAGAATTGTATTGATAGGAAACTCAGATACATGTGTGGATACATAGACAACACCATGTCCCTAGTAAGCCTCTAGTTAACTAGCTCGTTGATCAATAGATGGTTAAGGTTTCCTGACCATGGACATTGGATGTCGTTGATAACGGGATCACATCATTAGGAGAATGATGTGATGGACAAGACCCAATCCTAAGCCTAGCACAAGATCGTAGTAGTCAGATGCTAAAGCTTTTCTAATGTCAAGTATCATTTCCTTAGACCATGAGATTGTGCAACTCCCAGATACCGTAGGAATGCTTTGGGTGTGCCAAATGTCACAACGTAACTGGGTGGCTATAAAGGTGCACTACGGGTATCTCCGGAAGTGTCTGTTGGGTTGGCACGAATCGAGACTGGGATTTGTCACTCCGTGTAACGGAGAGGTATCTCTGGGCCCACTCGGTAGGACATCATCATAATGTGCACAATGTGACCAAGGAGTTGATCACGGGATGATGTGTTACGGAACGAGTAAAGAGACTTGCCGGTAACAAGATTGAACAAGGTATCGGGATACCGACGATCGAATCTCGCGCAAGTGCTATACCGGTAGACAAAGGGAATTGTATACGGGATTGATTGAATCCTTGACATCGTGGTTCATCCGATGAGATCATCGTGGAGCATGTGGGAGCCAACATGGGTATCCAGATCCCGCTGTTGGTTATTGGCCGGAGAGGTGTCTCGGTCATGTCTACATGGTTCCCGAACCCGTAGGGTCTACACACTTAAGGTTCGGTGACGCTAGGGTTATAGGGAATAGATGTACGTCATTACCGAATGTTGTTCGGAGTCCCGGATGAGATCTCGGACGTCACGAGGAGTTCCGGAATGGTCCGGAGGTAAAGATTTATATATGGGAAGTCATCATACGGTCACCGGAATAATTCGGGGGTTTACCGGTATTGTACCGGGACCACCGAAGGGGTTCCGGGGGTCCACCGGGAGGGTCCACCTGCCCCAGAGGGCCCTATGGGCTGTGTGTGTAGAGGGACCAGCCCCTTAGTGGGCTGGGCGCCTCCCCCCTAGGGCCCATGCGCCTATGGTTTTGGGGGAACCCTAAAGGGGGGCGCCCACCTTGCCTTGGGGGGCAAGGGAACCCCCCTGGCCGCCGCCCCCTCCTCAGATTGGATCTGAGGGGGCCGGCCCCCCTCTCCCTTGCCCCTATATATATGTGGGGGGTGGGAGGGCAGCCACACCAATGTTCTGGTGCAGCCCTCCCCCTCTCCCAAGTCCTTCTGCTCTCCCGCGGTGCTTGGCGAAGCCCTGCAGGATTGCCACGCTCCTCCTTCACCACCACGCCGTCGTGCTGCTGCTGGATGGAGTCTTCTCCAACCTCTCCCTCTCTCCTTCCTGGATCAAGGCATGGGAGACGTCACCAGGCTGTACGTGTGTTGAACGCGGAGGCGCCGTTGTTCGGGCTTAGATCGGAATCAACCGCGATCTGAATCGCTACGAGTACGACTCCTTCATCCGCGTTCTTGCAATGCTTCCGCTTAGCGATCTACAAGGGTATGTAGATGCACTCTCCTTCCCCTTGTTGCTAGTTTACTCCATAGATTGATCTTGCTGATGCGTGGAAAATTTTGAATTTCTGCTACGGTCACCAACAATATCTCCCAAAGGAGCAGAGCTGACCACCGTGATCGGATGACCTTGGAAATATTGCTTAAGCTTCCGGCTTGCCATGAAAACTCCATATACCAACTTCTGCCAGTGCGGGTACCTCTGCTTGGACTCAATGAGCACTTCACTGATATAATAAACCAGACGTTGAACCGGATGCTCCTTTTCTGCCTCCTTGCGCTCCACCACAATACCCACACTGACTACTCGAGCATTAGCCGCCACATATAGCAACAATGGCTCTTTGTCAACCGGAGCAGCAAGAACCGGCGGGTTGGCCGGCTGCCGCTTTAAGTCCTCAAACTCTTCACCTGCGGCAGAGCTCCAAACGAAGTTATCCGTTTTCTTCAGCATATGATACAAAGGAATGGCCTTCTCGCCAAGGCGGCTGATAAACCGGCTCAACGCGGCAATCCGGCCTGCCAAGCGTTGAACGTCATTGATACACTTCGGTTTAGCCAAGGAGGTGATGGTCTTGATCTTTTCCGGATTAGATTCAATGCCCCTGTTAGACACCAAAAAGCCCAAGAGCTTGCCCGCCGGTACACCAAAAACGCACTTGGCCGGATTAAGTATCATCCTGTAAACCCGAAGGTTATCAAAGGTTTCCTTCAAGTCATCAATCAATGTTTCCTTCTTCCTTGATTTCACCACAATATCATCCACATAGGCGTGAATATTACGGCCGATTTGTTTATGAAGGCAATTATGCACACACCGTTGATAAGTCGCCTGGGCACTCTTGAGCCCAAAGGGCATGGACACATAGCAGAAGGTTCCAAAGGGGGTTATGAAGGTTGTCTTCTCCTGGTCCTTAACTGCCATTTTGATCTGATGATAACCAGAATATGCATCCAAAAAGCTCAAACGCTCACAACCCGCCGTAGCATCAATAATTTGATCAATACGGGGGAGGGAAAAAGGATCTGCTGGACAAGCTTTCTTGAGATCTGTGTAGTCCACACACATACGCCAAGTGCCGTTCTTCTTGAGGACCAGCACCGGATTGTCCAACCACTCAGGATGGAATACTTCCATGATAAACCCAGCCGCCAAGAGCCTGGCCACTTCTTCTCCAATAGCCTTGCGTCTTTCTTCATTGAACCGGCGGAGAAACTGCTTGACCGGTTTATACTTAGGATCAACATTAAGAGTGTGCTCAGCGAGTTCTCTCGGTACACCTGGCATGTCAGAAGGCTTCCACGCAAAGATGTCTCGATTCTCACGGATGAACTCGATGAGTGTGCTTTCCTATTTCAGATCCAAGTTAGCGCTGATGATGAACTGCTTGGACGAATCGCCAGGTATGAAGTCAACAAGCTTAGTCTCATCAGCCGATTTAAACTTCAGGGCCGGATCATGCTCTGTAGTTGGCTTCTTCAATGAAGTCATATCTGCCGGATCAACATTATCTTTGTAAAACTTTAACTCTTCTGTGGCACAAACTGACTCAGCATAAGGTGCATCACCTTCCTCACACTCCAGAGCAATCTTGCGGCTCCCATGGACGGTTATAGTTCCCTTGTGACCCGGCATCTTGATCTGCAGATAAACATAGCAAGGTCGTGCCATAAACTTAGCATAAGCCGGCCGCCCAAATAGGGCGTGATACGGACTTCTGATTTTCACCACTTCAAAGGTCAAAGTTTCTGATCTTGAGTCATGACCATCTCCAAAAGCCACCTCCAGAGCTATCTTACCAATAGGATATGCCGATTTACCAGGCACCACGCCATGGAACACCGTATTGGACGGTTTAAGATTTGTATCTGTTAACCCCATGCGACGGAAAGTTTCATAATAAAGGATATTGATACTGCTTCCTCCATCCATGAGTACCTTGGTGAACTTATAACCTCCCACTTGAGGTGCCACCACCAATGCCAAATGACCCGGATTGTCAACCCAGGGTGGATGATCTTCTCTACTCCAAACAATCGGCGGCTCAGACCAGCGTAGGTAATGGGGCACCGCCGGTTCAACGGAGTTCACTGCCCTCTTATGAAGCTTTTGGTCATGCTTGTCTAAGCTAGTGGTGAAGACATGATATTGCGCAGTATTTAACTGCTTCGGGTTGCTCTGGTAACCCGATTGCTGCTGCTGCTGATTGCCCTGATGATTGTTGCCACCCTGGTTGCCCTGATTACCTTGATTATTATTTCCACCCTGATTACCATGGAAGCCTGAACCGGAGCTGCCTGCACTATAACCCTGCCCATGAGATTTGTGGCCTGAACCTCCACCCGGCCCATTATCATACCGGAAAGAATTAGAATTCTTGAACTCTTGCATGATGTAGCAGTCCTTCCAGAGGTGTGTGGACGGCATGTCCTTCGTCCCATGTTTTGGGCAACAGGTAAGATAGGCGGTCCGGGTTAGGACTAGGTGCTCCACCACACTGGGGCGGTTTACCCTTGCGCCATTGACCCTTGTCCTGTGTGCTGGTATTAGCCACAAAGTCCAAACTGTGGTCCACTTTACGCTTGCCGCCGTTTCCATGACCCGCCGAGTTGTGGTGCTGCCCCTTGGCGTTGCCGCTTCTTTTTCCCTTCCCTGTCTTATCATCGTCAGACTCGGGATCCTTGGTACTATCAGAATTGGCATATTTCACCAGAGCAGCCATTAGGGTTCCCATGTCATTACAATGACGTTTGAGCCTTCCCAACTTCAACTTCAGGGGTTCAAACCGGCAATTGCCTTCCAATGTTAGAATCGCAGTATCCGCGTTGATGCGGTCTGATGAATGCAAAATTTTCGAGACCCAGTGCTTCCAGCGGGTTGTTGACTCTCCTTCCTCCTGGACACAGGCAGCTAAATCCACAATTGACATGGGCTGCTTGCATGTATCTTTGAAATTCTGGATAAACCGGGTTCTCAACTCGGCCCACGACCTAATAGAATTCGCCGGTAAACTCTTTAACCAAGTACGGGCCGTCCCTTCCAACATCATGGTAAAATACTTTGCACCTGCGGCATCATCCACATCCAGCATCTCCATGGCCATCTCATAGCTTTCAACCCATGTCTCCGGGGATAAATTGACAGTGTAATTCGGCACCTTACGCGGGCCTTTGAAATCCTTGGGCAGGCGCACGTTGCGCAATGCTGGGATGAGACACGGTACCCCCAAAGAACTAGAGGTAACTCCTGGCTCTACCGACATGGTTGGACGAACCGGAGTAACCTGATGGGCTTCATGCTGTGCCGCTAACTCGGCCTCCCTGCGTCCTCGAGCCCGGTCCACCACCTCCTGAGTATCACCAGCGCCACCTGCCGGGTTGTTGCCATGGGGCGGTTCACGGTTCCACGCATAGCTTGACACGACCGGTTCATCCATACCCCTGCTGTAACTCCGGCTTGGACGGGGGATGGAATGAATTCGATCACGGCTGTATGAATAAGCCTCCTGTTGAACGAAGGCTGCCCGAAGAAGCTCCTTAACCCGACGCATCTCGACCGCCGCCAGAGAATCGCCTTCAATCGGGATGGCCTCCAGCCGTGAAGCGGGAGCAACAAGATTGTCCATCGGAGTAGAATAATGACCCGGTGGTGTTGGGACAGGCTGCATCACAAGGTTGTTCTGATGAGGCGGATCCATCAAACGTGGCTGAACCGGCCACCCTGCTCCAGGCGCCTCCGCCCGGTTTGCTACCAGCGGGTTACTGGTCCCTGCTCCTGGGGTGTTAAAGAGGTTCTTGGCATCATAAACCGGAGGCAGGCGGGACCGGTGCCTCCTCTTCAGGACTTCGTGCGATGCATTCTGATCCATCATAAGTCGGTAAGCCTGTGCATCCAAAGCAGTCCGCTCTGCGGCCATCCTGGTATCTTCTGCTGCCAGGTCGGCTTTGGCCTGAGCAATCTGATCTTTTACTTCCGCGATTTCCGCATTGTGCGCATCCTGATCCACCGGGTTAGCCTCCACCATCAGCGTTGCCAACGCATCAAATAAGTCAGATAAAACCTGAGCCGGCGATCGCACAGGGCCTCCTGCCCCTGGCTGCCGTCACCGCTGCTGATCCGGAGATCATCACTGCTGCGGTCGAAGAGTGGAGCGCCGGCTGCGTACCGGCCATGAAGATTGCAATCCAGTTTGGCAAATCAGAGGGGTCCGTAATACTGTCGCCATCGGAACAGCCCCCAATCCGGCCATCTTGTAGCTGATATAATGACTCGGTCTCTCCGGTTGATGACTCGTCACCGGAATAAACGACGGTCTCACCACCAGATTCCGATTTGTCCTCGTATTCCCCTCCATGGATGACTCCCACGAAGGCACGTTTCATGACAGGCTTGACCCGGGCAGATCTCGCACGCTGAGCCATCTCGACAAGGTCGGTGTAGATGTTCGGCTCAGGGCCCGGTTCACCGATCTTGCCAATGAAAACGTGTATACCACCAAAGGGGACCCGGTACCCGTACTTGATTGAGCCGGTCTCGGGGCCCCAGCCTGCATCGTCGATGTAGAGCTTGCCGCGACGACTCTTGGTCATCCGGCCCACAGCGTAACCCTTGAGTCCTTTGAAATTGCCCTCCAAGAACTTGAAACCATCGTGCGATAGCCCCACGGTGGGCGCCAACTGTCGTGGGTTTGTCACGGCAGATGTCCTCGTGAAAGGACTTAGTCGTGGAGTGATACGTCTCCGTCGTATCTACTTTTCCAAACACTTTTTTCCCTTGTTTTGGACTCTAATTTACATGATTTGAATGCAACTAACCTCGGACTGACGCTGTTTTGAGCAGAATTGCCATGGTATTATTTATGTGCAGAAACAAAACTTCTCGGAATGACCTGAAACTTCACGGAACATCTTTTCAGATATAATAAAAAATCGTTGCAAAAGATGAAGGCCAGGGGGCCCACCACCTGTCCACGAGGGTGGGGGCGCCCCCCTAGGGCGCGCCACCTACCTCGTGGGCCCCCTGAGGCTCCTCTGACGCCAACTCCAACTCTATATATTTGCTTTCGGGGAGAAAAAAATTAAGGAGAAGAATTCATCGCATTTTACGATACGGAGCCGCCGCCAAGCCCTAAAACCTCTCGAGAGGGCTGATCTGGAGTCCGTTCGGGCTCCAGAGAGGGGGATTCGTCGCCGTCGTCATCATCAACCATCCTCCATCACCAATTTCATGATGCTCACCGCCGTGCATGAGTAATTCCATCGTAGGCTTGCTGGACGGTGATGGGTTGGATGAGATCTATCATGTAATCGAGTTAGTTTTCTTAGGGTTTGATCCCTAGTATCCACTATGTTCTGAGATTGATGTTGCTATGACTTTGCTATGCTTAATGCTTGTCACTAGGGCCCGAGTGCCATGATTTCAGATCTGAACCTATTATGTTTTCATGAATATATGTGTGTTCTTGATCCTATCTTGCAAGTCTATAGTCACCTACTATGTTTTATGATCCGGCAACCCCGAAGTGACAATAATCGGGACCACTCCCGGTGATGACCATAGTTTGAGGAGTTCATGTATTCACTATGTGTTAATGCTTTGTTCCGGTTCTCTATTAAAAGGAGGCCTTAATATCCCTTAGTTTCCATTAGTACCCCACTGCCACGGAAGGGTAGGACAAAAGATTTCATGCAAGTTCTTTTCCATAAGCACGTATGACTATATTCGGAATACATGCCTACATTACATTGATGAATTGGATCTAGTTCTGTGTCACCCTATGTTATGACTGTTACATGATGAACCGCATCCGGCATAATTATCCATCACCGATCCAATGCCTATGAGCTTTCCATATACTAGTTCTCGCTTATTTACTTTTCCGTTGCTGCTATTACAATCACTACAAAACACCAAAAATATTACTTTTGCTTCTGTTACTTTTGTTACCGTTACCACTACTATCATATTACTTTGATACTAAACACTTTGCTGCAGATACTAAGTTATCCAGGTGTGGTTGAATTGACAACTCAACTACTAATACTTGAGAATATTCTTTGGCTCCCCTTGTGTGGAATCAATAAATTTGGGTTGAATACTCTACCCTCGAAAACTGTTGTGATCCCCTATACTTGTGGGTTATCAATACTAATTTCTGGCGCCGTTGCTGGGGAGCATAGCTCTATTCTTTGAGTCACTTGGGATATATATCTGCTGGACACTATGAAGAACTTGAAAGACACTAAGACAACAATTTATCCCTCAACTACGAGGGGAGGCAAGGAACTGCCATCTAGCTCTGCACTTGATTCACCTTCTGTTTTGAGTAAGCTTGCGACACCTAAACCTGCTTCTGCTATTCGTTCTGATATGTCGCATGTTATTGATGATGCCACTTCTGCTATGCATGATACTTATGATGAAACTACTTCTATGCTTGATACTACTGTGCCCCTTAGTGAATTTCCTGATGAACAAATTGCTAGGGCTAGAGAGAAAGAAATTATTGAATCTGATTATAATAATGAAAGTGATGATGAAGATAGGCCTGTTATTCCTGAGGGTTATGTTTTTGATAAAGCAGCTTCTGCAGCTATTTTAGCTTGCAGAGATAGTGATGGACTCAAGAGGCTATTAATTAAATGGAACAAGGAATCTCTTAGAGATATAATTAAACCTGGCCCTGCTTTTGCTACTTCACCTATCTGTGTAACCGATAAGGACTATGAATTTTCTGTTGATCCTGATATAATTACTTTGGTTGAATCTGATCATTTTCATGGTTATGAATCTGAAATGGTTGTGGCACATCATACTAAGTTAAATGATATAGCCACCCTGTTCACTAATGATGAGAGATCTCGATACTTTTATATCCTTCAAATATTTCCATTCTCATTAAAGGGTGATGCTAAGATATGGTTTAATTCTCTTGATCATGGTTGTGTGTGTAGCCCCCAGGATATGATTTATTACTTCTCTGTTAAATATTTCCCTGCTCATAAGAAACAAGCTGCTTTAAAGGAAATATACAACTTTGTGCAAATTAAAGAAGAGAGTCTCCCACAAGCTTGGGGAGGCTTCTCAAGTTACTTAATGCTTTGCCTAATCATCCTCTTAAGAAAAATGAAATACTTGATATCTTTTATAATGGACTAACCGATGCTTCCAGAGATTACCTGGATAGTTGTGCTGGTTCTCTTTTCAGGGAAAGAACACCGGATGAAGCTGAAATTCTATTGAATAATATGTTCACAAATGAAAATAATTGGGCACCTCCTGAGCCAGCTCCTGCTCCAATTAATGAGCCTATTCCTAAACCAACTCCAAAGAAGAGAGGTGTTCTATTTCTCAGTCCTGAAGATATGCAAGAGGCAAAGAAATCTATGAAAGAAAAAGGTATTAAAGTTGAAGATGTTAAGAATTTACCTCCTATTGAAGAAATACATGGTCTTAATCTACCGCCTGTCGAAGAAACTTATGATCTTAATCCATTACCTATTGAAGCAGCTCCTGGTCTTGATAACCCGACACAGGTAGTAAAGGTAAATTCTCTCTATAGATATGATAGAGCTGAAATCCCTCCTACTAAAATTGCTAGCCGATGCTTGGATGAGTTTGATAACTTTATGTTTAAGCAAGAAGATTTCAATGCTTATTTTGGTAGACAATTAAAACAAAATGCGTATATGATTAAACACTTGGGTGATTACATGGCTAATATTAGAGGTGAACTTAAACTAGTTAGCAAACATGCTTCTATGGTTACCACTCAAGTAGAACAAGTACTTAAGGCTCAAAATGATTTGCACAATGAAATGAATAGTAAGAAAAATGATTATGATGTTAGAGTGGCTACTAGAACTGGTAGAATGACTCAGGAACCTTTGTATCCTGAAGTCCACCCTAAGAGAATTGAGCAAGATTCTCAGAGAAATAATATTGATGCACCTAGTTCTTCTAAAAGGAAGAAAAAGAAAAATGATAGGACTTTGCAAACTTCTAGTGAACCTATTGCTGAACTACCTTAGAATCCCAATGATATCTCTATGTCTAATGCTGAAACACAATCTGGTAATGAACATGAACCTAGTGAAAATGTTAATGATGATGTTCATGATGATGCTCAACCTAGTAATGATAATGATGTAGAAATTGAACCTGCTGTTGATCTTGATAACCCACAATCAAAGAATCAACATTATGATAAGAGAGACTTTGTTGCTAGGAAACATGGTAAAGAAAGAGAACCATGGGTTCAAAAACCCACGCCTTTTCCTTCCAAACCATCCAAGAAAAAGGATGATGAGGATTTTCAGCGCTTTGCTGAAATGATTAGACCTATCTTTTTGCGTATGCAATTGACTGATATGCTCAAAATGAATCCTTATGCTAAGTATATGAAAGATACTGTTACTAATAAGAGAAAGATACCGGAAGCTAAAATTTCCACCATGCTTGCTAATTATACTTTTAAGGGTGGAATACCAAAGAAACTTGGAGATCCAGGAGTACCTACTATACCATGCTCCATTAAAAGAAATTATGTTAAAGCTGCTTTATGTGATCTTGGAGCCGGTGTTAGTGTTATGCCTCTCTCTTTATATCGTAGACTTGACTTGAATAAGTTGACACCTACTGAAATATCTTTGCAAATGGCCGATAAATCCACTTCTATACCTGTCAGTATTTGTGAGGATGTGCCTATTGTGGTTGCAAACGTTACTATTTTAACGGACTTTGTTATTCTTGATATTCCCGAGGACGATAGTATGTCTATTATTCTTGGAAGACCTTTTTTGAATACTGCAGGGGTTGTTATTGATTGCAACAAAGGCAATGTCACTTTTCATGTTAATGGTAATGAGCATACTGTACACTTTCCGAGGAAAAAACCTCAAGTTCATAGTATCAATTCTATTGGAAAAATTCCATCGATTATATTTGGAGGTTTTGAATTTCCTCTTCCTACTGTCAAGAAGAAATATGATATACTTATAATTGGGGATGTTCATATCCCCGTTGAGGTAACATAGTGTTATTCAAAATTTCTCCAGTTTCATGTTATTCGGAATGAGTTTATTAACAAGACCTGATCAACCTTGTTAGTGGATTCCTTTTGATGAGCATGAGATGGATGAAACTAGAAGGCACAACCTTCTGTACCCTCTTTATACTTTCTGTTATTTAGTTGAAATAAAGTAAAAAAATAGTATTTTTCTGTCTGTTTTCTGATTTATCCGTGCAATATAAAAATATCCCAAAAATAAAAGTCCTCCGAATGCCATGCCAATTTAATATGATTTTTTTAGGAATATTTGAGGATTTATGGTACTGAAAACACTGCGGGGGGAGCTGCCACCTGGCCACGAGGGTGGACGGCGCGCCCTACCCCCCAGGGCGCGCCCCTGCCTCGTGGGCCCACGGTGGCCCTCCTCCACTTATTCCTGCACCCATCCTCTTCTTCTTTCTCCCACAAACACGAATATCCAACTCAAGCATGAGTTCTAGCTCACTTTGCTGCGATTTTCGATCTCCTTGCTCAAAGCACCTCTCACAAAACTGCATGGGGAGATTGTTCCTTGGTATGTGACTCCTCCATTGGTCCAATTAGTTTTTGCTCTAGTGCTTTATTCATTGCAAATTTGTGCTGCATAGGTGACCATGTTCTTGAGCTTGAATGTCAAATTTATATGGTTCCAAGTAGCTCTAATGCTTAATATAGGCTCTAGGCACTTTTAGGAGTAGTTGCTATCAATTTTGTTGAGCTTGGTTCACTTTTGTTTGAAGTTACTAAAAGTTCACAAAATTTTCAGAGGAAGCAATATGCTTAGGAAAATGTTCCAAGGTGGTTCTTCAAGGAAGCAAGGAACCAGGCTTGCAATGCGTGATGCTAATGAGGAGCCCCCAAGGGACGCTCCAGTTCGGCCCTGTGAATGGCCTTCGGAAAATTTGATGGATCGAGCAGGAATCAAAGAGGAATTTAACGCATATTTGCGTAACGCCGATCTTGTGAGCTTTGAGGCAGACAAATGCCTACAGTACCATGATCTCACTAGTTCATTTGTGAGGAGGTTTGAATTTTCATCTTCACGTAATTCTCCAACTGTCATGTTTGATCTTTATGACAAATCTTATACCATGGACTTAGAGGATTTTAATTTTGCTTGCAAACTTCCACAATGGGGTAGTGCTAGTGACCCCCGTAAATCTGAATTTAGAAACTTTCTTGCTAGTATAACTGTAGGGGAATCTAGAGATATAACACAAGCTACCATAGGGAGCATTCACTTTCCTGCTATACATTATTTTGCTCTCTTCATAGGTAGGTGCACAACTGGTAAAGATGAAGCATGTCATATGTGTGTACCTGACCTCAGTATTCTTAGGAGTGCTGTGTTAGGAGACCAATCTTATCATATGGGAGCCATTGTAGCGCGTAGGTTGCATCATAATAGATATAATGGAGATTTCTTTGGAGGAATTTATGCAACCCGCTTAGCTAATTTTCTTGAGGTGGACGTCCGTGAGGATGACATGGAGTTGCCTCCTACTTATTTAGATTTTATTTCTATGGCCTCTCACTAGTTTGTCGAGAGGACTGAATCACCTCTCCAGTATCGACTAATCTTTGACAAACGACGTGTTGTCCGTATTACTCTCCCTGCTCCTGCCTTCTTTGATTATCAGGAAAAACAAAGATATATTATTACCAGAGAGGAGGCGGATGAGTACGAGAGGAGAGCAGAGGCAACCTGACGCCACGCTGCAGCTCAGGAGGCAATTAACGCTGTATCGCAGTATGACCCCAGCTACACCTATGGATATCCGCCAGGCCATCAATGGCAATGAACCAACTTAGGCCAAAAGCCTAAGCTTGGGGGAGTATGTATTTCCCACCGACATTACATTTATGTATACACACACTCATTGCTAGATGTCGGTGCTCATACTTTTTCACTGTAATATCCATGCTAGTTTATTTTGTTTTTCTTGCCTTCTTCTTGTGTGTTTGTTAAACCTTAAGAAAAACAAAAAAATTAGTAGTAGTTCACTTTTCTTGCTGTAGTAGTAATAATTAAAAAGAAAACCCAAAAAGATATCCCGTTCTTCTTTTGCTTGTTGGGAGCTTTCGCGTGTAAATAGTTTTTATTTCTTTTCTTTTCTTTGGGGGTCGATAGGACAAGACCATAATTAAATTGCAGATGTGGCTCTTATATGCATTATTATTGATTTAACCAAGAGCCCATATTGCTTGGTCTTCTCCTGTTTATTTAATGCTCGCAGATTCCAGCTTAGTCCAATGCACGTGCACTCTTATTATTATTCACTCCGTTCGGTCGTGCAAGTGAAAGGCAATTATGATGATATATCATGGACTGAGTGAGATGAGAAAAGTTGGTATGAACTCGACCTCTCTTGTTTTTGTAAATATGATGAGTTCATCATTCCTGATTCAGCTTGTTATGAATAAACATGTTTGCAACGACAATTAGAGATCATAGTTGCTCGTGCCATGCTTGATTAGCTATGAATTAAAATGGTTTACCTTGCGTGCCAACATGCTATTAAAATGGTTATGATGTCGTATAGTGGGGTGGTATCCTCCTTTGAATGATTTAAGTAACTTGACTTGGCACATGTTCACGCATGCAGTTGAAACAAAATCAACATAGCCTTCACGATATTTATGTTCATGGTGGATTATATCCTACTCATGCTTGCATCCAATGTTTATTAATTTTAATGCATGTTCATGGCTGTTGTCGCTCTCTAGTTGGTCGCTTCTCAGTCTTTTGCTAGCCTTCACTTGTACTGCTTGTGCATCCAATCCCTTAAACCCCAGTGTTATTTTATATGAGTCCACCATACTTCCTATATATGGTATCTACCTGCCGTTCCAAGTAAATTTTTATGTGCCAAACTCTAAATCTTCAAATAAACATTCTATTTTGTATGCTCGAATAGCTCATGTATCAACTGGGGCTGCCCTTATCTTCCATGTTAGGCGGGTTATTCTCACGAGGAGTGGACTCCGCTCCTCATTCACGAGAAAATGGCTGGTCTCCGGGATGCCCAGTCCCATGCTTTATTCAAACTAAATCAAAATTAATTGCAAACAAAACTCCCCCTGGGACTGTTGCTAGTTGGAGACACTCGTTGTTTCGAGCAAGTCATGGATTGATGCTTGTTGGTGGAGGGGAAGTATAAACTTTACCATTCTGTTTGGGAACCGCCTATAATATGTGTAGCATGGAAGATATCACCATCTCTTAGTTGTCATGTTGACAATTAAAGTATGCCGTTCAAAATATTATTTATCTCTATTTCAAAACGAGCTCTGGCACCTCTACAAATCCCTGCTTCCCTCTGCGAAGGGCCTATCTATTTACTTTTATGTTGAGCCATCACCCTCTTATTAAAAGCACTAGCTGGAGAGCGCAGCTGTCATTTGCATCCATCACTATTAATTTATATTGGGTATGACTATGATTGGATCTCATTTACCATGAATGGCAATGTCTAGTAAGTCCTTGATCTTTAAAGGTGCTATGCATTTATGTTTTGCGGTCTCGGAAAGGGCTAGCGAGATGCCACACTACAAAAAAAATACACTTCCGTGATGATACGTGTTTGTCACAGTAGGTCGCTTTTTTTGTCATGCATGTACATCCATGAAAAATTTATGATAGAATCAAGATAGTCATACACGTCTTTGTCGAGAAGTGTTCCATGACATTACCAAAATTATCATCACGAAGTGTCCACTTCCATGACGATAAATCGGGCGTCACAGAAGTGCTTTCGTCAAGGGTGACCGACACATGGCATCCACCATAGAGAAACGCCGTTAAGCTATCTGGTCGGGTTTTGGATCCGATAACCTGTTAACAGCCCCGACCAATGGGAAATTTCCGTGTAAAATTCTTATTGGCGGACGAAACACGTGTCACTCGTCGATGGGTCGATAGGCGCCTATGATACGTCGACATGTGGCACGCCCAACAGAGGCCCATTCCTATGTAAAGGCCGCCCGCTTTGACTTGGTCAAAAGTGGCGGGCGGCCCATGGAAAGCTCGTTAACGGCTTGTTCAATATAGCCCATTTACAGCCCGCTAACCCAAGGCCCGTTCGCCCTATCCGAATTAGGCCCGAGAGCATCATCTGGGCCATCCAATATGATTCCAGCCCATTTTCACTTCGCCCATGTCGGCCCATGACGCCTTCGCCCATATGAGGCCCTATGTAACTCTTGGCCTACTAACGTCCCGTGGTGAAACTGGCCCGTAATGAACAGTGTGTCACTTTACACCCATTAACGGCCCGTGATGAACAGTGTATCACTTTATACCCATTAACGGCCCGTTATTCCGTTGGGCCGTTTCAAGCCCATGTTATCTTTCGGCCTTCTCAGAGCCCATTTATTCTTGGGCTCATTTCAAAGATTCGCTTACTTACGGCCCGTTCTCGCTATTTTACGCTTGGGCCAAATTCAGCCCGTGGTTACAGTCGGCCCGTTTGTAGCCCGTTAATTCGCATAGTGTCATCAAATACGGCCTATTAATTATGGCCCGTTATGGTCAGCCCATGAACGGACGATTCCAACTCTAGCCCGTTTACAGCAATAATGAGGCCTGTTATTGGCCCATGTTTGGCCAATCGATCATACTGCCCGTATAAGGCACATTGATGATACGGCCCGTGGAAGGCCCATTGTTTCTACGGCCCGTAGAAGGACCATTGTTTCTACGACCCGTAGAAGGCCCACTGTTTCTACGGCCCGTAGGAGGCCCAGTGTCACTACGGTAAATATTAGGCCATGGTTATTGTGGCCTAGTTTTAAAAAATAGGTTATTGCAGCCACTAGCAAACCACGGAAAAAGAACTGCACTAACTACAAGCAAACAAATAAACAAAACAAGGAAATAAATAAGCAAGCAACTTATGCTAGGCTATCACGGCTATTACACATATTACATCCACTTGGCATCAAAGTTCGCCACCAGTGCAAATATAGGGAACACAAAGACATATAAACGCCATGACAAAACAAGTCCAGAATGAAACCACTTGAAAGAGCTGAAGAAAAAATATCGTGGGTACCCATAATGCTGGCAAGATGCTTAGCAAGCTTATTAACTTTCTCTTGTTTGGCGCTTAAATCCTCCAAATATTGTCATTGCACAAGAAAGTACACATCTGAATTCTGTAGGACTTCCTCGGTCCTTGACTTCTTGGCGCAAAGGTGGATCGATGCCTTTCACTGTGAGCTGAGACCAAGAAGTCAAGTGATTCAAGCAGCGAGTTGAAGAGCTTGTGCCAGTGATCTTGCCTGTAACTCGAACACTACATCAACGCAGGATGTGGGGTTTTCTCACTATCTACAAGATCGCTTTTATCACCTTTCTTGGGGACTAACAGGTTGTCTCACTATCTTGAACCTTATCTGCATTACTTTCTCTACCATTGCATAGTGGGTGCTCTTCTCCAATATTCTGCTTTGCATACTACAAGAGAAACAAGCAGACACATCACAGGTTTAGCTTGTAGTATACTGAAACTCATTTTGGTAAACCGTTCAAGAGTAAGGTGGACAGGATAACAGCATGAAACAAACATATATCTATGTACTATGGTCACTGTATTGTCCATATCATTCTAGTTTATGTTCCCTAATCAAGATAGAGACACAGTTCAACTCATATGTTGTTAAGACACAGCAGAATAGACAGAATATAAGTGTGAGAAACTACACAGCATTGGCAGCACTTGTAATGTGCATCACATGAGAACATAACTGTTTATGCAACTTAAACTGAAATCAACATAGAGCAAGAAGTTAGAACATCAATCCAGTTAAAGAAATAGGTTTAAAACATACCTGTTGCGCCATTGGAGTTTTAATTGGATCCTTCAAATTCGAAAGTAGTTGGTATGATTAAATACAGTGATGCAACAGCAAAGAAGTATGGACCATAGCTACGGAATCTGACCTGAGAACAGTTGCTCTTCTGCTTTAAACGTGGAGTTTAGGTTAACTGTGGTGGTCTTCGTGCTTTGGGCACTGCAGTAGCTTTACAAACTGCTTGTGTGGGGGTACTCTGTGGTGGACATGGTGCTTTGTCAACTATAAGTGGGTTACTATCCGCTGGGGTTGCAGTTCGATGGGTTGTAGCTGGTTCTCTGCCCAACGGTGTAAGTGTGCAATCTGGAAGAGTCTCGATTATGTGTGGTGGGGCTAGTTTGTGGGCCAGTACAACCCTGGTTCTATCTGCATCAACGGGTAGCACTGTCTTTTGTGAAGAACGGGTTTTTGCTCCCTTAGATACTGCCATCACCCCCTCCAATTCAAATGGCTGATAAACAAGAAAAGAAATTGAACATACAGACATTATATGATAGACAGATGTGGTAATTTCATGTATGTTGTCTAACCAAACAGGACAGCATGACACAATTTCACATATATGATGCCTAACTAAATAGGATAGCATGACACAGTTTCAGATATATGATGGATAACTTATCAGGATATAATGGCATAATTCAACATATGATGAGTACCTAAACAGGATGACATGACAAAACTATATGATGTCTTTCTAAAATAGGTTGGGATGAAATAATTCACATACATGTTGTCTAAGTATACAGGATGGCATGATATAATTGACATAATTGATTCATATACTAAGCAACTGGCACTCGCATGTATGATCTCTAAACTAAGAAGATAGAATTCAATAGTGTGCATATGATGTCTAAACTAAGCAATGCAAGACACCATATGCATCATATGAGAAATATAAATATTGCAACTTAGAGCATACACCTCAAGTGGGATATAGGACTGGTCATCTGTCTCTGAATCCTCCTCTGAGGAGCTCCTCAGAACCATCGAGATATATGCTTCAACAGTACCATTGCTCGCTCAAGACCTTGTTTTCACTCCAGATTTTTCCATAACCGGCTCAAATGGCTGATACAGATGAAGAGTAGTTCAATATACACAGATTGTCGACAAATGGAATACGTAATGAAAAAAAAGATGGATAATTCACATATATGATGCATGGCTCCATGGCGGTGCATAATTCACATATATGATAACTGGCTGAAAAACATGGCATTGCATAATTCACATATCTGATATAGAAAGCAAACAGGAGGCATTCACACAAAGCATGTCTAATCTAAGCAGATGGCATGGCAATGCAAGATATGCAAGATATGAGCAATATAACCCAGCTAAGTTAGAGCATGCACCTCAGGGGGAGGGGAATACAACTGGTCATCTCTCTCTGAATCCTCCTCTGAGGAGCTATCTGTAACCAGCAATAAATCTGCATCGACAGGTAGCGCTGACTGCTCAGAAGACCTTGTTTTCACTCCAGATTTTCCAATGACCGACTCAAATGGCTGATGCACAGGAAGGGTAGATGAATGTATAAACATTGTTGACAAATGGAATACATTATGGAAAAAAAATATGGCACGATACAATTCACATATACGATGACTGGCTAAACAGGATGTCATTGCATGATTCACGTATATGATGCTTGGCTAAAGAAGATGGCATTGTGTAATTCCCATATACTCCCTCCGTTCCTAAATAATTGTCTTTTTAGAGATTTCAAATGGCTACCACATACGGATGTATAAAGACATATTTTAGAGTGTAGATTCACTCATTTTGTTCCGTATGTAGTCACTTGTTGAAATCTCTAAAAAGATAAATATTTAGGAATGGTGGGAGTATGCTATAGAAACCAAACAGGTGGCATTCACACAAAGCAAATCTAAACTAAGATGATGACATATAAGATGTATAATGTAAGCAATGCAAGGCGCCATATGCATGATATGACCAACATCAGCATGCCAGATTAGAGCAAACACCTCAGGTGGTAAACAGGCGTGGTCGGCTCCTTCTGAATCTCCATCTGAACAGTTATCTTCCTCTGGAATACAATCTGGAAATGCAGGAGGGGGGGGGGGGCACTTCGCCCACCATGGACCGGCGTCTGCATGACATTATATTCGCACGCAACGGTCTTCTCTTTTTCTCTACATGTTCGGTACGATTGTGTACAATATCTAACATGCATAATAAAAAAATAGTTAGATTTTGTAAGGCCTAAGAGGTGCATGCAAAAATCAAGACTGATGGTAGAAAACGCGTGGATGGATCCAAAACTAATGATACCAGGTAGATTATAGCTTCATTTTAAAAAGATGGACAATGGATCATCTATTGTTTATTGCCCACCCAACATGAACCACATAGAAGACCCCAGATGAACCAGATAGTAGACATATACTATTCGTCGTTGGCTCAATATGAGACCCATGGGCAATTCAAAACTGAAGATTGAACGATAAAGTAGCAGATAATAATAACCTATATATAACGTAAGCAAACACGAAAGACTGTGACCTCTCTTCTGGAACTGTCTAGTCCTCATGTTCATCTACTCAGTCGGTGATGGTAATGCAGTTGGCGTGGCTGCCGGCAACGGGGAATATGATCTGAGGCGGCGAAGGAAGTCTGCGGGGGATCTCGCTGCGATGAACGCAGCTTCGATGGTGCACCTCGGTGGGGTGGATGACGCACGGCAGGAGCAGGACATAACACACAGAGTTTTCTTTGACGCCTATCTGAAAATGAAGTAAATATGTAAGGGCTCCTTAGAATTGGAGGATTCTTTAAACGCAGGGACAGGAAAAACACAGGAATAGGATAGGAATGCACGTGCAAAACAGAGCATTTGGAAACATAGGATTTCAGTCAACCTGTGTGTTTGGCTCGCATGAATTGGAAGAACAGAGGAATGGAGAAACAAAGTGATGCGACGAGTGTACAACCTCTTTGGCATAGCCTTGTGGACCTCAGCATCATCGGATTGGACATGGAGGATGGTGATGATGCTGGTGTGACTGTCTGAGGCGGGGAAGAAGTTCCGAGGCCTCTGGAAACGGTGCCGAGGGTACTGATCCGCTGTGATGGACGGTTCCATCGTTGGAGCAGCTCCGCTAAGGTGTATGGCGACGAGGCTGAAGCATGACAAGACAGACAATGTTAATCTGAAGTGGGACCCTAATATCATCTCCAATAGATGATGTAAAATACATCACCAAAAATTGCTACATGTAAAACGCATCAGCCGCGCCACGGCCGCTCCGACAGATGCTGTAAGTACTGTTCACTCTGAACTTAACTGAAGAAAATGAACTTCACAGTCGAAGCTGAATTTTACTATCGAAACTGATTGAACTAGTAACAGAGCATTGCAATAGATGTTTTGGGCGTTCGAGCACTAGTAGCAGAGAAGGAGTGATCTAAATCAGCAGACGCTCAAGCAGGGAACGCACTAGCAGAGAGCAAGTCGTGCAGTAGCACCGCGAGCAAGTGCTAAAGCAGCCACTCCTGTAGCTGCTGGAGGTCGTGCAGCAGCAGCAGCAGCGCAATCGAGAGCAAGAGCAGAGCAGCGACATGAACGAAAGCAGGAGCAGTGCAGCAGCGCGACCAACAGCAAGAACAGAGCCGCAACGCGAGCGAGAGCCGGAGCAGCTGCAGCTAGTGCCGTTGTGGAAGTCACCGCCGAGGAAGCAACGACATGGGGGAGAGACGCCATGGATGATGTGGCCGGCGACGGCGTCGTCGATGGGGACACGCCATGTCTGCTCGGTATCGAGCACCGGCAGCCCCGTGAGATCGAATAAAAGATAAAATGCAGCGGTGAGTGCAGAACCTCCTTGGTTGCGCCGAGTTGGCCTCGGCTTCATCGAAGGAATTGGTGAGGGTGATGCGGTTCCGGTGGGGCAGGTCAAGACGGCGCTGTGGGCATTGAGGTGGCGCGATAGACAAGGCGAACATCGGGGCAGCTCCTTGGAGGTGGAGGACGGGGCAGCTGATCCGGTGGGACGACGAGATCGATAACGGATCGTCGTCCAGTGCGGTGGATGAGGGACGGTGAGCTGTTGCGGTGGACGACGTAGTCGGGGAAGAGTCTCCGGCTGGGCGGCGGTCGGGAGGCCTGCGGAGGAGCGTGGGGTTTCGCGGGTTTTGATGGCCTCGGTGTACGAATGGGGGGGCGAAGGGGGAGGGGGAGCCAAGCTTAGGGACGCGCTTGTCCAAAATGTAGGGTAAGTTACCAGCGTACCCCCACCGGTTTTGACACCACGACGTGGAGCTTCATTTCCGGCTGAGGGGTAGAAGGGGGATTTCGCGTGTCTAGGCTGCGGGAGCGATTTCGGATGAGGAGGGAGTTCTCGTGCGCGTACAAATTTCGGGATAACAAGGCGCGACACGAGTTGAAGAAGCAGGAGTTTCAAAGCAGGTCAGACAAAAGATACTCGAGCTTGAAAATTTCAGGATAACAAGGTGCGGATTCCTTGTTCGGCAGAACAAACTTAACGTGTAAAAAGAAACAATTCATACAAGACACAAGAGATTCATGTCCCCTTTTATTATATTGCTATAGATGCCATTGAAAAAACTACAAGAAAAATGTAAAAAAATGGGAGAACAAGATTACCCTGCATAGTACCAAATCGATTCGCACTTTCCTCAACAAGAACAAAAAAACAAATCAATTCCCACCAAAGAAAGAGTAATGTACCTTTTTATATGATTACAGATGCCATGATCTCGAATTTAAATTTTTGAATCCACGTAATGTTGAGTTCGAATATATCGTTAGGTGACCTTGCGGTTTATAATTGATGTAGTCGTACATTTTGATCTTCCATCATATATGAACATTTTACTCCACCATGTGAACATATATATTGACGTCTACCATATGGACTAAATTTGAATCAATTTTCCTTATTTGAATACGACTGTTTTCAAGTTATACAATAACTTAAATATTATATTGATAACAAAAAACATACATATAGTAGTAATCATATTTCACGATGAACTACATGTACCATACGCTCTCCAATTCAAATATTTGTATCCATTTTATGTTGAATTCAAATCATAGTACATTATTGGTCTAGGTAGCGAGATATTTGGGATAATCTAAACCCTGTTTTCATATGTATAATTTTTGGTTGAATTGGGACAAGTTTTCGTATAAGTCTCTTGCAAAACTAGAGATTCTCTCAACAAGCCTCGTGGTTCCGAGAGGGAACGTGTCACCTTTGTGTGCGAAACGATATACACTGCCTCCCCCCTGATTTTATTTACAGAGTCAACAAAGAACTATATGAGTGCCCTCTTAAATTTTGGAATTATTTCGGGTTCATTTGGCCTTTTTATACATTAATTGAGTTTCTGGACTTTTAATGTGCATAATCTAAATATGAATTGCATGCACATGCTCCAGTGCACCAAAGTGGGTTGAAAAATCACATGTGTGTCATTGGTTGAATTTCTAGGTCCCATGGACGAAATGAGAATGAAATTCAAACATCTGGGCGTCATGACTCGGCCGAGAACATCGAGAAACTTTGATTTTAAATTCATGTAAATCCAAAACTCGCCTGGAAATCATGAAACTTGGCATGGTGTCATGTCATGGCACTAACATGTTGTGGTAAAAAATTGGGCCGATTTGGAAGCTCGTGGTTCTAAGAGGGAACGTGCCACCTTTGAGTGTGAAACGATATACGCTCCCCCCCCTTTGAGTTTCTTAACAAAGGCAACATAAAACTACATTAGTGCCCTGTTAAATTTTGAATTATTCTGGGTTCGTTTGTCGTTTTTTATACATTAATTGAGTTTCTGGTCATTTAATGTGCATAAGTCAAATTTGAACTACAAGCACATGCTCTCATGCACCAAAGTTGGTTGAAAAATCACATTTGTGTCCTCGGGTGAATTTCTAGGTCCCATGCAAGAAATGAGAATCAAATTCAAACATCTGGGCATCGTGGCTCAGCCGAGAACATTGAGAAACTTGGTTTTAAAATTCTTGTAAATCCAAAACACGTCTGAAAATCATGAAACTTGGCATGGATGTAATGTCATGGTACTACCATGTTGTGGTAAAAAAAATTGCCCGAATAGGAACAGATTTTGGTATAAGCTTCTTGCAAACCCAAGCTTCTCTCAAGAAGGCTCGTTGTTCTGAGAGGGAACGTGCCACCTTTGAGTGTGAAACGATATACGTTGTCCCCCTTGAGTTTATTTACAAAGGCAACATAGAACTACATGAGTGCCCTATTAAATTTTGTAATTATTCCGGCTTCGTTTGGCCTTATTTACACATTAATTTAGTTTTTGGTCATTTAATGTGCACAATTCAAATTTGAACTACAAGCACATGCTCCCGTGCACCAAAGTTGGTTGAAAAATCACATTTGTGTCCTCGGGTGAATTTCTAGGTCCCATGCAAAAAATGAGAATCAAATTCAAACATCTGGGCATCGTGGCTCGGTCGAGAACATTGAGAAAGTTGGTTTTAAAATCATGAAACTTGGCATGGTGTCATGTGATGGTAGTACCATGCCGTGGTAAAAAAACTGGCCGAATAGGAACAAATTTTGGTATAAGCTTCTTGCAAATCGGAGCTTCTCTCAAGAAGGCTCGTGGTTCTCGGAGGGAACGTGTCACCTTTGTGTGCATAATTAAAATTCAAAATACAAGCACATGTTCCAGTGCACCAAAGTTGGTTGAAAAATCACATGTGTGTCCTCGGGTAAATTTCTAGGTTACATGCAAGAAATGGGAATGAAATTCAAAATTCTGGGCGTCGTGGCTGAGTTGGAAACATTGAGAAACTTAGTTTTTTAATTCCTGTAAATCCAAAACACGCATGAAAATAATGAAACTTGGCTTGGTGCCATGACATGGCACCAACATGCTGTGGTAAATTTGCAGTCCGATTAGCGAAGCACACACATTAACAATCAACAAAGTCATTTTGGAACAAGTGTTGTCACGTTACAATCGGAAACACAAGTATTGTTGAAACCGTGGGCGTTCTACTTACTAGTACCATTTACGTGCCGCCACACGTCCCCATTTTTTATTAGCTAGGAGGCGTCGTGCAGGGTAGCTATTTGAGTAGTACGAGAGGCGTGCGATCAGACCCCTGCGCGTGCTTATCGGGAAGAGAGCCCTTTGACCTCCATATGCCGTCCACCTCTCTCCCAAGGTCTCCATTAATGGCGCCCGAGCCTCTGTTTAATGGCGTGGCTATGTCTCACTCGACTGAGATTTAAGAGAGAAAAAAGAAAATCTGAAAGCACGGATCTTGATGTAAGATCCGACAGACCTATATAGCATCTACTGTGACTTATAGCAAGACTGATGAATATATAAGGACGATTAATTTTTTTTGATCAAAGAAGGGCTTGTCCCTTCTGATTTTCATTACTGAAAACCACCACAATTCACAAGAAGTTCATCACAACTCCAGCCTAACACGAAGGACTAAAAGCTACCAGATTGAAATCGCAACATCCCAAGCGGCCAACAAAGGCCAAACATCCGCGCTAGAACCCAACATTACAACCGACGACACAATCCACATCCTAAACCAATTATTACATCAAAAGAAACAGGGAAACTGAAGGAAGCCCAGCAGCAACTAGAAGAACAGCAACGCCAGGGTCGCCACAGCAAGAGTTTTCTTCATCCCAGCCTCGCAACATTGATCTTCCACAGAAAGATAAGGACGATTAATTGTCTTACATAATTAGAAAGATAATTAAAAAGCCACATGCGGCTACGCCCGAAATACACAAGAGCAAAAGAAGAAGGAAGACAAGGATCTGGCTCGCTGATCTCTACTTTGTTGATGCGTTGCTGCAGGCCGCGGGAACTAGTCTCCGTGGCGAGCGGCGATGAGCTCTTTCGTGTCCTCAAGATGTTGCTTGAGAACATCCACGGATTCCTCCACCAGCCTTTGGCACTCGTTGCGGAGCATGTCATTCTCGTCCATAAGTTTCTTGACGATGACGCCGGTCCTCTTCAACAAGGCACTGGTCTCCTCCTGCTGGTCTGCACTTTGGACGATCTTCTCCCTCAGCAGGTCGCGCTCGGCCCGGAGCCTCTCATTGCCCTCCCTTAGTGCGCCGATAGCCTGTTCAAATGAGGCTTTCATGTCATCCTGCAACCTCGCAAAACGGGAGATATGATCCATCTGGCCATGGACGATCGCATGCATGCGCCAGAATAGATCGTCGCCGCGACGCGAAATTTTCCCGAGGCGCGCGCGCGCGGGCGGGACATCTCTGCTGCATTCATGGCGCGGCGGGACATCTCTGCTGCTTCCGTGGCGCGGCCGGACCAGTCTGCTGCATCGACGATGCGGTGGGACCTCCGTGCTACTTCAGCGGCGCAGTGGGACCTCTGTGCTGCTACTTCGCGCGGCGGGACATGTCGGCTGCTCTCGCAGCGAGGCGGGACATCTCTCGTGCTTCCGCTTCCATGCTCGCCTCTCCCTGGTGGCAATCTCTCGACCCAGAGCTCACGCTGGCCATGGCAGACGCAAGGGAAGGAGGCTGAATGGCTTGTTTGTTTTTGTGGATGAGGAGTTGAGGAGAAATGCGCAGTCATCTTGGCATACTAGTATTTATAACCGAGTACTTATACGCTCCTAAGTGGGAAACCGTATAGGTTGTGATCGGTGTGAACAGGTTTGCAATACAATATAGCGTGGAGTAATTTGGAATGTGACGAGACGCAAGCTCAAAATTTATTGACGGTTCAAGTTTCGAAGTGCGGCACTATTCCCGGATGGAGTACTTCTTTTCCTACTCTCTCCTTTCCGGTTTTATAGGGCTTTTCTAAAAAAATTAGTTTTTCCATTTTATAAGGCTCAATTTGGTTGTTCCCCAACACATGTTCAGATTCCAAGGTGCATTAAATCATTGCATGCAAGTATTAAGAGAAAATTGACCAATGCATGTACTTTATGCATGCATGCATTGCAATTAATGCATTGATAAACATATTTTTTTATCGCCACCAAAACCCACCATTTCTTAAGCTAAAGTAGACCGAGGTAATCCCTATATTAGAATATTATTAAGATAAACAGAAGGCACTGTAGAAACATTTAGGATGTGAGCTTGTCAATCTGAATGTGGAGGCACACAAGCTTAGCCCCGGCCAGCAGCTTGGGTGGAACTGTCAAGAAGGTTAGCTCCTACACGTCGACGTCGCCGGGATCCTTGCTTCTTGTCACCTCCATTTCCACCTTGACGGCGTCGGTCGTGACTTTGGGCTCCCCCGGCGGGCCGTTCGCCCACAACTTGGCCACGTAGTGCGGCAGCGGGGACGCCCCCGCTCTGATGCAGACGACTGACACGACGATAGGCGCGCCGATGTCGATCACGCCGCCGACCAAGAAAAACGCGCGGCGGTCCTCCTCCGCGAACACCAAGTGCCGTGGCTCCGACAGTGGCACTTGCAGCTGGAGCACCTTGCCGTACTGGATCCTGTGCACGGGCATGGGATGCGCGGTGCTGATGTGGTGGTGGAGCGCCGGCGGCGGGCCTTCGTAGGCGCAGACGGGAACGGGGCATTTGCAGGGCGCGAGCTGACACACACTCTGGTGATCGGCGAGCTTGTGGTAAGTGACGTAGAGCCCACAGCCTTCGTGCGGGCACTCCACCCTCACCGACGAAAGGACAGAGTCCACCGCCGTGTTCCGGTACGTCGAAGCCACCGCCGCGCTCGCACTTCTGGCACTGCCGCTGGTTCCCGGGGCACTCAACGCGGCAGTCCGCGCAGGCCAGGTGCCCTCCCTTGCACTGCAGAAATCAATCGAAAAGCACATCAATCAAGAAACCTGCACCTTGCTCAGTCAGCCGAACGGACGAGGTGTATTCAAACCTCATACACTGGAGGCGTCAAGGGGCGGAGGCACAAGGGGCAGTGGAGCACAGTGAGGTCCATCGAGACCTTAGAGAGCTCCATCGTCGAGTCCTGTTCGGTCTGCATGATCTCTCCCTCCTCGTGCACAACCATCTCTCGACTTGGGCCGGGGTATTACAAAGCTTTACCGTCACATATTTTATACTACTTCAAGGTGCATTAAATAAACACATGCAAGTATCAAAAGGAGAGTCACGGCATGCATGCATGCGTTGTAATTAATGCATCGGTAAACGCAAATTATTGAAATATATCGAGTGCAGTGCTTTGATGTGTCGCGTCAACTCGTACATCAACGAGAAGTTTGATTATCCTCTCCCTCGCCGACTAAACTACACCTGCCTTTGGCTGTATGACAGGTTGGCCACACACCTGTCGGGCCCACCTGTCATACACGCAAAGGCAGGAGCGTCCCTCCCTCGCCAATGAGCGTGGTGGCTGGCAAGACTAGGAGAAGCTTTAGCTACACGCCTCCCTCTCCGCACGCGTGGACATGCAGCAGTTCAATCGGTGTCGATGGCTGAAGCGTCTCGTAGTACTCCTCCAAAGGCAGTAGTACTCCATCATTGTTCGACTTCCCGAAGAGGCGAAGAGCCAAGCGCAGCCCGGGCGCTCGTGTGGCAGTTTCATGTGTATAGTAGTCTAGGATAGCGTGTACCGTGCCTGTAAGCCTAAAATCATTGGGGTCGGCTCCATGCTATGTGGCCGTCTCGAAGTTTTTTTACAAAAAATTAAAATAGTCTTCTGGCCCTAGCTGACACCCTGGTGACTGTAGTTTGCACGCTCATCTAGTCAAGACAGGAATATATTTTTTAATTTTTTTTTCTTCGAAAAGGGGGGACTCCCCAGCCTCTGCATCAGAACGATGCATACGGCCACATATATTTTAATTTGTGGTAGGTAAATGTTAGAGGTTGCAGCAAATATATTGTACACTGCGGGTCTTTCAGCCAAGTTTAGAGGCAAGCATGTAGGGCCAGTGCTATGATGTGTCGCGTCAACTCGTACAACGAGGAGAAGCTTTATTTTACTACACACCTTCTCCCTCACCCATGCGCGCGGTTGCTTGCAAACGAGGACAGGCTTTTACTTAGTAGTACTTCTACAACAAGCTATCCGTCCCACTCACGGTGGACGGACATGCAGCAGTGGATTCGACACTGTAGAAGCAGTAGTAGTAACATCATTGTTCGTCTTCTCGAAGAGGCGAAGAGCCAAGCGCAAACCAAACGCTGCGATTCGTAACATTGAGCACGATATAGCCAGGCTCTTGCATGAGACAAAATTGCTATGTGAGCCCACTATTGTACTAGTACGCATAACTACTTGCTAGTATAGCCCTGTACACCGTAAAGCAGTATTTGCCCTTCTAGAGATTTCAACAAGTGACTAGACTACACCGAGACGGAGTACATATGGAGCAAAATGAGTGAATCTGCACGTAATAAATACTCCTCCGTCCCATAATATAAGAGCGTTTTGACACTACACTAGTGTCAAAACGTTCTTATATTATGGAATGGAGGAGTACGTACTAGTTCTATCGTTTTCCTCTCCGAGGTGCACAATATTGAGTATACTGACTAGTCTCTTTTTGACACACATTTATGTTTTTTTACACAGTACAGACGCAAGCGCTCATATACGCACGCACACACTCACCCCTATGAACGCACACACGCACGGCACTATCATCTTGAAATTTACGAAGTCACCATAGGCACCTCGTCGTCGACGGGTCCATAGGTGCTTCAATGCCAAGGAGGGAGAGGGTAGCGGTTCCCGAGACGTTGAACGGTCAATGATGCATCCTTAATTACATGCAGAGGGAATTAATTGGAGAAGAAGAATAGAGCCAGCACGATGTGATGCAATAGAGTTTGGACTCTCATATAATAAAGGCGCCCCACCACTCCAATCCATCGACTCCCAAGTCTCTGCACAACACTGCTCACTCCAATCCAAGACCAAGTGACCAGAAGCCACAAGCACCTATGGAGGCGATGGACGCGAGCGGCAGTCGGCTGTGCCAAATCATCCAAGGTGCCGGCCAGCGGCCCCGCACCGTGCAGCATTTCCAGACGGTGCTAGCGACCGCAGGAATCATAGCCCTCGTCGACGCCGGCTTCACCTCTCGCATGCACGACATGATGGTCAACTCCATCCGCAAGTTCACCGCCGTCAAGAAGCACGCAAACGACCCTGCTTTACAGCTCCAGCCCGTGTGCCCAGGCTCCTCATTGCCCGCCACCTTCATCGGCCTCCCTGGTGACAAACTCTTTCAAGCCCTGGTGGCCCTGCGGGTGCCGGAGGTCGCGACGAAGAATGTGCACCTCGAGGCCGCGCTCGCCGCGCAGTGCCTCGCCATGCAAGAAACCGTCGACCTGCACATCCACGTCTACGAGGAAATCGTCTACATAGGCCACTACAAGGCAAGGTAGGATAGAAAGACGTTGGCCTTCTTCCAGCGGCTGGAATCTTTGGACGCCATTGTTCAGAAGCACGTCGACCTGGCCACGAAAGCCACTGCTACTTAGGTGCCGTTCGGTGGGCCGGCGCCCTGAGTCGAGGAGGTGGACGTCGTCGATGGATGCATCTCTTCTTGTTGCCTCCTGTAACCAGCACTGCATTGCCTCGTGGCCTTAATGTTTTATTAGTACAGTACTCCCTTCGTTCCCAAATATAAGTCTTTCTAAAGATTCCAGCAAGTGACTACTACATACGGAGCAAAATGAGTGAATCTACACTCTAAACTATGTCTACATACATTTGTATGTTGTATTCCATTTGAAATAGTATCTAAAAAGGCTTATATTTATGAACGGAGGGAGCATATGGCATTTTTATTCCAGTCGTAACGTTTTCACTATGAGGTGGGGCCGCAGTTGAGCAAACCCACCCCGCCCACTGGGCGTCCGCCGAGTTTAGAATTAGAAGAGAGAAACGAGGGAGGAGAGCTAGCTATAGCACGGACGCTGTTGTCAGATGTGACTCGTGTTTATAGAATAGGAGTACTGAGCACTCGTGCCTCTTTTTTTTTTACTTTTTTGAAGGAAAAATTAGTTGTATGTCTAGTACCACTAGTTGGGTGCGTGCGACCTATAGCTGTCATCACTTTAGGTCTCCTTTTCGAACCGCGGCTACGCTTCACAGTACATATTATTTCACGCATTTATCCTCCTACATGTACTCCTAGGCTATTTCCAGGTGCTCCCATTCGCCGACATGTGGGACATAGAGCATCTGGGTCGTAGTGCATGCACGACTCGGAGCATATGCCGGGGTACTTTACATTTCAGACCTCACGAATTTCATGCAAACCCCCCGCAGAAGAATAAATAAATGAACGAATTACTACATGAAACCGGATTATTTTCATGGAAACCGGAGCACGTTCATTAAAATTTGGACATAACATGTTTATAAAAAATGACCAGTCTAAGGGCCTCTTTGATTTTTCCGGCAAAAAAAGGGCCTCTTTGATTCGCAGGATACTGAAAACACAGGAATGGGGAAAGTATGATGGCGATGAACCGAGACGAGGAGAACTCTAACTCAGTTAGAGGTTAGAGTTAGATTCTAACCCTGAACTAACTCTAAACCAAAGAGGTGTATGGATGGCAGGGTTAGATTGACAATAAATGCTCTATCTCAATCATTTGACTACTTTGGACCCTATTTCCTGCGGATTTGGAGGGTGCTTGGATACATTTTAGTTCCATGACTAAAAGTAGTGAGACTAAAACTTGCTAGCCTCACCCATGCTTGGATCCAAATACTAAAGAGACTAAAGTCAAGTTAATGAGCATTTATTATCCTCCAAACCCTCCAATCCAGAAATCGCCTGTGTTAAAGGAGAGGAGTTAAATGAGGAGAGAGATGACTAATCCACATTTTAGTAGGGGTACCATTGACTAAATTTTTTTAGTCTCAAGACTAGTTTTAGCCCCTCTTTAGTCAGGGGTGCTTGGAACTTTTACCCTCTTAAAGAGACTATTTTTAGTCAGACTAAAATAAGTCTCTTGGATCCAAGCACCCTCTTGGTGTGGCCGACTCTTCTGCGGCCTCCTCCCGCTCACAATTGACATAAACGAACCATCTATACAAATCAAGCATGCAAAACATGATAATATTTACTTTGTCCGTACAAATGAGATATCCCACTTAAACATACAACTCGTCAATCAAGCTTCACAAAATAAAAAAAACACTTCATGAAACAAAGAATGAGCTAAGTCATCACGGAAGTCATTCACGATAGGGAGGGAGCCCGGAGCCCCTCATGCACCGATGGAGGAGCTCTCCATTGTCGCTCTGGAGGAAGGCTCTGTAGAGCCCAAGCCCCGGGAACCCCTCCGACGCCGGCCCTTGCGAGTTGAGGTCGACACCGACATGGGTAGTAGGGCCGCTTGTCGCCGACTAGGAACTTAATATTTGGGCCTCTAGAAATAATGCAAGCCTGTAACTAAAATACCTAGAAAGGTGAACTGAATCTTTGGGCCTCTAGAAATAATGCAAGCCTGAAATTGAAATACCTAGAAAGGTGAACTGAATCTTTGGGCCTCTAGAAATAATGCAAGCCTGAAATTAAAATACCTAGAAAGGTGACCTGAATCTTTGGGCCTCTAGAAAGTTTTATTACCTCCTCAAGCAGCATCAAACAATTCCATGCGTGCACCACAAATCTATACCATGCTTGATCAGGATCTACTTTTCCAAATCAGAATTAGCGCTAGAGCAAGCAAGATCACTGATATGGCCGTGAGACAGAGAAGGAACGAACAAACGCACCCCTCCAGCGACCTCCCTGGTAGATGCGTCGCCGCCGCGCACGAAAGAGGGAGAAAAACGACTGGTGAAGGGGGAGCGAGGCGACCTTCGAAGACCAGAGGGAGTGGGCGGCCAGAGTAGGGCGGCGGAGGCCGGAAGGAGAGGACGGCCGGAGGAGAGAGAGGGCGAGCGACCCTATGGGGAACAGAGAGGAGTCGTGTGAGAGGTGGGGGGAGCGATCTGGTGCGGGAAGGGGATATTTTTTTAGTTCTCTTCTAGTGGGCCCGAGGATAACTAACCCAATTAGAACCTCTCCACCGGGCTAGTTTTTTTAGCTGGGTTAGAGCAAACTAGCTCAAACTAACCCCTTTTGTTTCGATAATTTGAGGCTATTTCAACCCAAACTAGCTCTAACTCAGGGATCCAAACAAAGAGGAGTGTTACTGTACTTGCTACAGTGTGGACCGCAGCACATTGTTTTTTATGGCCATATCACCACATTGTTTTCTACTGCTGGTTCACTGGCTACCGTGGTTCGCACTTCTGGTTCACTGGGATGCGTGGTTCGCACTCCTTCGACCTGAGTAGTACTCCCTCCGTTCCTAAATATAAGTCTTCGTAGATATTTCACTGTGGACCACATACGGATGTATATAGATGCATTTTATGTGTAGATTCACTCATTTTTCTCCGTATGTGGTCCATAGTGAAATCTCTCCAAAGACTTATATTTAGGAACAGAGGGAGTAGTATAGTACTAGTATATACCGCATCATTCTTTGCTCCTTCTTACTACTCCGACATGTGGGAGAGCCAAAGATCCGGTCGACGGTCATGCACCAGATTAGAGCGCGGAACGGAAGGGGGGCATCACCCCGGTCGGGGCACCAGTAATTCATGACTATAGTGAGTGGTCATATCACAAGTCTTTCCAGCAGTAACGCGCCGTCAAATCGCACAGCCCCACTCGCTCACCCTCCTCGCCTCTCTGTCAAACCGCCTACCCAAAAACTGCCGAGCGTACTGCCCGGGAAAAGCCTCGCCCTCAACTTTTAACTACGCAAAAATAGTTCGAGCTTGTTCGTTCTATATAAATACAGTAAGTACTATATGTTTATTCACCCGTGGGGTTGTTCAATGAATGGAGGGGCGGGAAGCACAAGTGAACAATACTGTAGTACTACTAGTAGTAGTAAGTAGGAGTCGTACAGTAGTCACCTTAAATAGAGAGTTTCTTTTCTTTAATGCCACGTACACAAATTGAAACACTTGTTGTGGAGAGAAAAAAGATAATCACTCCACTATATATGGATGCAGGGGCCTGTGCGCTTGCTTTACTAGGGTTGCTCTGTTCATTCTCTCATCCTCTCCAGATATAAACAAGACAGTGGTAGCGACATTTTCTCTCTGCTCACCGCTGGTCACAGATCCGGCTAGATACCTTTGGCCGGTGTGTGTAGAGGACTAAAAGGTGCATCGTTCACGCGGTCATCGCCGCCGAGGGAGGAAAACCACAGCTGCCGGAGGGGCCCGATCCTCTGCCCGTGTCGTTCTCTCCGACACAGTGCCGGCTCGAGAGGTCCTCCGACCCTTCTTCCTCCCTGCTGTATTGTCCGCAGATCCGACCTGCCGCCGCCGACATCTCAGCGACCCTCAGGTATAAGTTCTTCGAAAGCGGCCTTGCTCTACTGCCCCAGCTCCCCACGTGTCTGCATGTGCATCTTTTTCTACTCCCATCAGCTCTTCCAAAGCCACCTAAATTTTTAGTATTATTAGAGGTAAAGCATTCGAATCTAGGGATTTGTTCAAACAACGAAGAAAGGGGGGAAAGTTGTAGCATGAATCTAGGACTTGATTCAAAGAGGAAATAATATGGTGAAAGTAGTATAGACTGGATACCCAACCGGTCTCTTGGCTGAAAAGGGAAATAATGGGAAAACGCAGTACAAACTGGATAAGGAACAGATCTATTATTGGTTGAAAAAAGGATAGAAAGTGGCAGCTGGTGGACAAGTCAACAGAGTATGTCCAGGATTAGACTTGCTGCCATCACATAGTAAAAGGTCTCCAGGATTAGATTTGCTGCCCTCACATAGTAAAAGGTCTCAGGATTATATTTGCTGCCCTCACATAGTAAAAGGTCTCAGGATTAGATTTGCTGCCCTCACATAGTAAAAGGTCTCCAGGATTAGATTTGCTGCCCGCACATAGTAAAAGGTCTCCAGGATTAGATTTGCTGCCCTCACATAGTACAAGGTCTCCAGGATAGGTTTGCTGCCCTCACATAGCATGAACAAACTCGGCATCACCACTTTATGCCTCCTTGTAGGTACATTGTGCTGATGTGTCCACTGTCGCATGACCTTATACCAACCTTTTGCTGTTGATAATGTAAGGGTGCATGTAAAATGAAGCGATCACACTGTTACCTTAGGGACATGCCTAATCAGTGTTATTGTTAATCTAATGCCTCCAGTGATAAGATGCAATTAAACTGTGTTACAAATGTCACTCCTGCTGTTTTCCCCAGTATGATAAGTAAGTTGCTCCTTTACGCTGCTGAGTGTCCTGGTGTCCCCACGGTCCCATGCCCTTAAACCAACTCTTTAGCTGCTGTTGATTTACTGTGTCTGGTAAACAAGCAATGCCACCATTAAAGTAATCCCATATTTGTGGAATCTCATTATTGATCATAATGCTTCTGGTAACATGAAGCATTGCTGACGTTTTAAAATTTCTACTGTCCTTGTGTGATTGCCATGAAGATAATTAAGATGCTTCTTTTCATTTTGTATATGTTTCGTATATTCTTATTGACCAGCAACTGTTTACTTTCTATCTTTTTGTGCAGATAGGGATATCCATTTCACCTTGTTGCTATTGTGACCTTTTGGTGAACTGCACAAAACACTTTTTTTTGGAATGAGTGTCTTGGCAGTTCAACTAAAATGTCACGTGGGCAACATCTCTCAATTTTGGTGGAACTGCACAAAATGGTGATTGGAGTTTCCAAAATACCCGTCTAGTTCTGCTGGTAATCTCGTGCAACATTTTATTAGCCTTTGCAAGATGAGCCGTCACTGTCACCACAATGGCACTTTATTTTAGTGGAACTGCACAAAAGGATAACAAAATTATAGTTGCACCTTACATGAGCTGGACACCCAACCTTAATATTCCTCAATTTTAGTGCAACTACTAAAGAAGAACCTGCCAGCTCACGAGAGCAAGTACTTCTTGCTAGCTGAATGATGCAATCTTTGTTTCATTTCAGGTGAAGTGTAGAAAAAGGCGCATCAATTGAACCATGGAAGTCCAGGCAGGCTTCATCCGAGTGGAGTTGCAGGTTGAGTAAAGGAGGCCACTATTAAAGTGAAATCATGCTCTCCTGGTTTGTGCTATGCAAACAGGAATACTCAACTACAGATGTTGTGACGGTCAAGAGCATTCGCCAAGTTCTTCGATTGTATGACATGGCTAGCGAAGATGGATTTAATCCCGATATTCACTTTATCAAAAGGCTCTAATGGGTTGGTTCTGAATCTTGCAAGCTGGGAATCAGTGAGATGTGTAGGCATCTTTGTTGTACTCATTATTTGAATCTTATTTGTTGGTTCTGAATCTTGCAAGCTGGGAATCAATGAGATGTGTAGGCATCTTTGTTGTACTTATTATTTGGATCTTATTTGTTGGTTCTGAATCTTGCAAGCTGGGAATCAATGAGATGTGTAGGCATCTTTGTTTTACTTATTATTTGGATCTTATTTATTGGTTCTGAATCTTGCAAGCTGGGAAACACGGCATGATGATGCAGAGGACAACAACCATAACAAACAGTTCAAACTTGGTAGTATTATCTTTGTGAAAGTGCGACAAATGCGATGATCGTGTGCGTCCTGAGAATAACAATTCTAATTGTTGTGCATGTTGATCCTGCGGCACTGATAGAACGAGCGAATGCATTGCTTGTTTTAAGTATAAATTTCTATTAGAGATAATTAAATTTAAGTAAAGTGACCACTAACTCATGTTATTAGAGTACCAATACAGACCCGCTCGTGAACCGACGTGTGGCCGAGGGTGCATCTGCTGCCGGGCGTGCAGCGGAAGAGGGAGGGGTAGTAACTGTTATCGCCTGTACACACTCAGCTTACTGTTGAATCCAGTTCCCCAGGAGCTAAAAAACGAACTGCTGCCGCCGCCTACACACTCGTTCACTCGAAGAGACTCCAATGGCGATCCGAGGGGTGAGCCTGCTGGATATGGACTTCAGCAAGGAGTTCCCCTTTGAGTTCTCCTTTCATTCCTATGGCTGCACCAAGTTGAATGTGATGTACACCAACGATACAGACTCGGTGAAGCTCTGCCTCGCCTCAGTCCTATGGCTGCACCAGGTTCTGGAGCATTTGCCCGTTTCATCGGCAGCGCCGACTGCACCTTCGCTACGGTGGAGAGAAGGAAGAACACGACGATTCGGCCATCTGGTGCAACAAGCTTGTCGACATCCAGAAGCCATACAAGATCATCAGCAATGGGCAGGAGAAGGACTTCGTGGTTGACCTCGTTGAGACCATCATCGACCCCTGATACGCCAACATGAAAGAAGACGACCTGAACACGTGGGAGGTACCTCTGAATCTAGCCTACATAACCTACGCGGCCAGGGATGCATACGCATGCTACGACATGTACATGCAGATCTTGGACATGAGGGCATGTCTGCTTCCGAATCGACGAGTACACGAGACAGCCGCAGCGTCATGATCAAGCGTGCGGGAAGGTCTAGATGTTGTACTTTATCTGTTTATAAGCACCTTTATCATCTAAGTGTTTCATGCATTAGCCTATGTGTCGTAATTATCTGTTTTGTCCGAAATATTTCTTTTAAGAACCCATTAACCTGATTGCTTTTTTAGTGGCTATTTGCTTATGTATGTAAACTAGTTCACTTGTCCGTAAAAAAACAAGTTCACTCAGCTGCCGTGCTTTGAATCTCCTTCCTCCCAACATATTCCCCTCCTCAGGTGGACCCAGCAGGTCTCTGAATTTTCTCCCACTTTCTTTTTCGATGTAAACTGAGTTTTCTCCCAGTACTTTCCCCTAGAACCAACTCAATTGTCCCACGTCTAGCCTAAAAAATAATAATACCCACGTAATATTAACTCATCAAATTAAAATGATATTTTATTTCGTAAGTTGAAAGTTCTTACAAAATAATAATAATAATTCTTTATATATAACTTGGCAAGTTAACTCCTAGTGATTGCGTACATAAGCTTGCAAAGATTTTACTGACGTGCAATCATGTGTTTATGTTTTTATAACATTTCTCCGTCTAGCTCAACATGATATTTTCACCCAGCCCAGCAAGTCCACGGATTTCGAGAAAAATGCAAATGGGATTTAAACGGGTTGCATAGATGCTACATCATTGTTTCACCCAGCCCACCAAATGGACTAAAAAAATGTTCCCCCCGCTGACAGGTCAGACCCACCAGCTATATCTTCGCACGCAAGGAAGTGCCTCCTTATTACGTGCAAAATAACGATGTCCATCCAATGGCCGTAGTGCTTCTTCAACCTTTGGTCTTCTTGCTCCAGCCGCCCAAACCAGCGCCGGTCGTGCCGCATGCTCCTGCCTCCTATGGCCGGCTGTGCTGCCGTGGAGGCCTCACCGCCCACTACTATTCCCACCGCTGGCCAAGCCCTATGGCGACGGCAGCCTCACACCGCAGTCGAACCAGTGAACCCTCGTACTCCTCTCCGCGCGGGCTTCCACTGCCGCGTCGTCCCCTTCCTAGGCCTCGCCGTCGTCCACCGCCGTGGTGCTCTTTGCGCGGCGTGGTCAACGTGGTCAAGGAACGACTTCCATCGGAAGAGTACTGTACGTGGAGAGGCTGACAGGTGGGTCCACGGCCACAGCCCAGATTTTTTGTGATTTGCCAAGTAAGTCGCTTTTTCAGGCCTATTGGGCTGCAAATCTTTCAAGACGAGGAGAGCTTTCATTCGGTTGGCCGAGAAAATGGCCCATCAGTAATGAGAAATGGGTTGTACATTTTTAAAACACATCAAATCGGCAATTAGTTTCAAATATCTTTTTTTTCATTTAAAGATTTTAAATTACATTAATTTTTATGCATGGAGAATTTGTTGGATTTTATATTGATATACATTTATTTTTTTAAATCAGTTTGAATGTGAGTCAAAATTTTGGGATTAAAAACAGTTCGGACCGCACCGAAATATGCAAAATTTCGTATAATTTTTAACCGTGGCCACAATTTGGGCTGTAATGCTAACAAAAAGAATATGGGCTCCAAAAAAACCTTAAGAATTAGCAAATGGGCTGGAAATTATTAGAAATAATGGTAGATGGGCTGTATGCTGTTTTCCACAGATTTGAGGCTTTCGTGAAAAAAAAGGTTGACGCACAAGCAGTGACTGTTGAATGTCCATCCAACGGCCGTCGTGCTTCTTCAATCTCCGCTCTTCCGCTCCACTGGGCCAAACTCAAGCAAGCCAAGGGACTGCTGCTCCCTCCTCCTCATGGTGGCTCTCTGCTGCCAGCAGCCTCACCGCCCCACCGTACTCCCATCGCTGGCCTAGCCATCCTCTACTCACCCACACATGTTGTTATTCTCCGGCGACGGCAGCGAACCAAGAATCCTCGTCAGACAGTACTCCCCTTCGCGTGGGAAACAACTGCTGAGTCTTCCCTGCCTCCATGGCGTGCCCTTCCTAGGCCTCGCCATCGTCCACCGCCCTGGTGCTCTCGGCGTGGCGTGGTCAGCGTGGTCAACGATCGACATGCATCGGCGGATCAGACGCGGAGAGGCTGACAGCTGGGTCCACGGCTGCACTCAAGGAAATGCCTCCTTATTACGCGCAAAATAATGATTTCCACCACCGGACATCTAGGACCCACCGAAACGGCCTCTGTATTTTGTGAAAAAAACGTTACCGCCATTGACAGCTCGGACCCACCAGCTATATCTTCGCACACAAGGAAGTGCCTCCTTATTACGCACAAAAAAAATGAATACTCCCCTTGCTAGCTGGGACCCAGTATAGTGGGCCTACTAAGTTGACGGGGACGAAGGGCTTTGTCAACTTAGTCAATATGCACAATTCTAACTCGACTGACCGTACGATGTCCATCCAACGGCCGTAGTGCTTCTTCAACCTCTGGTCTTCTTGCTCCAGCCGCCCAAACCAGCGCCGGTCGTGCCGCCGCTCCTGCCTCTCGTGGCGGGTGTCTTTGCCGCGTGGCCTCACCGCCCCATACTACTCCCACCGCTGGCCAGGCCATCCCTCCACTCCACTCACCCACCCCCCGTTATTCTCAAGCGCGACGGCAAGCCGAACCAGTGAACCCTCGTACTCCTCTCCGCGTGGGCATCGACTGCCGCGTCTTCCCCGGCTCCGTGTCGTCCCCTTCCTAGGCCTCGCCGTGGTGCTGTCGGCGCGGCATGGTCAATGTGGTCAACGACCAAATTCCATCGGAAGAATACTGTACGTGGAGAGGCTGACAACTGGGTCCACGGCAGCCGCAAATAAGTGCCTCCTTATTACGCGGAAAATAATTATTTCTCCACCTGATAGCAGGGACCCAACGGACGCCCACCAGTATATCGTGAAAAATAGTTTGCCCCTGATTGCTCGGACCCACCCGACGGGCCACCGTATTTCGCGAAAAAAACGTTCCCCCTGCTGTTAGCTCGGACCCACAGGAAGTGCCTCCTTATTATGCACAAAAAAATGAATACCCCCTACTAGCTAGGACCCACCTTGGTGGGAGGCTGACTTGTGGGCCTACTAAGTTGACGGGGACGGAGGGATTTGTCAACTTAGTCAATATGCACGATTCTAGCTCCAAAGGACCGTCACGATGTCCATCCAACGGCCGCGCGGCTTCTACAACCTCTGGTCTTCTTGCTCCAGCCGCCCAAAGCAGCGCCGGTCGTGCCACCTGCTCGTGCCTCCCGTGGCCGGCTGTGCTGCCGCGGAGGCCTCACCGCCCCCTACTATTCCCACCGCTGGCCAGGCCCTGCGGCGACGGCAGCCTCACACCGCAGCCGAACGAGTGAACCCACATACTCCTCTCCGCATGGGCATCCACTGCCGGGTCTTCACCGGCTTCGCGTCGTCCCCTTCCTAGGCCTCGCCGTCGTCCACCGCCCTGGTGCTCTCGGCGCGGCGTGGTCAACGTGGTCAAGGAACGACTTCCATCGTACGTGGACTGTACGTGGAGAGGCTGACAGCTGGGTCCACGGTGGCAGCAAGGAAGTGCCTCCTTATTACGCGGAAAATAATGATTCCTCCACCTGACAGCAGGGACCCACCGGACGGTCCATCGTATTTCGCAAAACAAACGTTTCCCCCCTGAGTGCTGGGACCCACCAGCTACACCTTCACACGCAAGGAAGTGCGTCCGAAAAAAAACAATTCGCCCCCCTGACTGCTAGAACCCACCAGCTACATCTTCGCAAGCAAGGAAGTGCATGACAGTCGGGACCCACCTGGTCGAAGCGTACGTAGCATTGTCATTCTGGTCGTGAACGTGTATGTACATATATACTGGTGGATGTAGAGGCACGCACGTAGCATGTACACGTACGTACAGCGGCCGGGGTGCAAGAAAGAAAATATGGCCACGTATGTGTACATATGGGCGGGGTCTCGAACGCCTACTCGCGCATACGTACGGCGAGGGATCGTGTACATGGCTGGGTTGGAATGAAGAAACAGCGTCGTCGTCGTGTTCATGGGGAGGCAACATAATGCGTCGTGTTCATCAGGAGGCAACGCGGCTGGGTCGGAACAGAATGTGTGGTCGTGTTCATCGGGAGGGCTTGGACGGAAGAGGCGATGGAAATGAGGCTTGGCGTACCGCACAACGGAGGAAACGAACCTCCTACGGTCGAAACGGGGGTCCTGTTGATTGGGAGGGGTGTGGCGTACCGCAAAACGGAGGAAACGGACCACCTACGGTCGAAACGGGGGTCCTGTTCATCGGGAGGGGTGTGGCGTACCACAAAACGGAGGAAACGGATCTCCTACGGTCGAAACAGGGGTCCTGTTGATCGGGAGGGGTGTGGCGTACCGCAAAACAGAGGAAACAGACCTCCTACGGTCGAAACGGGGGTCCTGTTGATCGGGAGGGGTGTGGCGTACCGCAAAATGGAGGAAACAGACTTGTGTTTGAGCGTTACAGTCGAAACGGGGGTCCTGTTGATCAGGAGGGGTGTGGCGTACCGCAAAACGGAGGAAACGGACTTATGTTGGAGCGCTACGATCGAAACGGGGGTCCTGTTCATCGGGAGGGGTGTGGCGTACCGCAAAATGGGACTCCACGGGATACTGTTCATCTCCACTGTCGACCCCCTCCAGCCTCCACGAGCTACTGTTCATCCACCGTCGACCTCCTCCAGCCTCCACGGGCTCCTGTTCATCCAGCCTCCACCGCGTGCTACTCCACTGGCTACTGTTCAACCACCCCTCCACCGTCTACTGTTCATCCAGCTCTCCACACCACGGGGTCCTGTTCAACCACCCCTCCATGGGCACCCCTCCACCATCTACTGTTCATCCTGCCCTCCACACCACAGGGTCCTGTTCATCCACCCATCCACGGGCACCCCTCCACCGTCTACTGTTCATCCAGGTCCTCCACCACACCACGGGGTCCTGGTCATCAAGAGGCAACGCCACCGCTCACTATTCATCCAACCCCCCCCCCATACGCCACTTTGCTCATCCCATCGATCGGCTTCATTAGCAGCAGAGCCAAGAAATTGCTCGATCGGGTTCGATTAACAGCCATCGATCGATCGCTCGGGTTCAATGAACGTAGCTGCAAAGCAATCATTCGGGTTCGATTAGAGCCCAACGCCTCGCTTCGGGTTGATTAGAGCCAACGCCTCGCTTGCAGCGTGTACGTGTCTGAGAGAATGCGATCGCTCGCCCCCGACCTCCCACCGTAACCGGAACTCCCGAAATTTTCCTCCCCTCGCTTCTACCATGGTTTTTCTGTCATGGACGGCCCAAAGAATGTCATGCAGCTGCGTCTCGCCCGCCCAGACGAAAAGCCCATTTTCATCATGATTTTTGTCATAGAAGTAGGAGCCCACCACATTTATGATGATACCGGTATTGTCACAATTATCGTCATAGAAGTGTCATATGTATGACAGAAAAAAAATTCGTTCGGCCCAAAATGTCACGGATGTGTCTTTTTTTTGTAGTGCCATCTTGTTATATCATATTATGATTGTTTTGAGAAAGTGTTGTCATACGACATTTATTATGATTGCTCGCTAGTTGATTATGCTATTGATATGAGTAAACATGAGACCTGGGAATTATTCCAAATGTGGTTAGTTATAGTCTTTGCTGAAAACTTGAATGCTGGCTTTACATATTTACAACAACAAGAGCAAACCGAGTTTGTAAAAGTTTTTCTTTATCTCTTTCAGTTTGTCAACTGAGTTGCTTGAGGACAAGCAAGGGTTTATGCTTGGGGGAGTTGATACGTCTCCGTTGTATCTACTTTTCCAAACACTTTTGCCCTTGTTTTGGACTCTAATTTGCATGATTTGAACGGAACTAACCCCGGACTGACGCTGTTTTCAGCAAAATTGCCATGGTGTTATTTATGTGTAGAAACAAAACTTCTCGGAATGACCTGAAACTTCACGGAACATCTTTTCAGAAATAATAAAAAATCGTTGCAAAAGATGAAGGCCAGGGGGCCCACCACCTGTCCATGAGGGTGGGGGCGCCCCCCACCTAGGGCGCGCCCCCTACCTCGTGGGCCCCCTGAGGCTCCACCGACGCCAACTCCAACTCTATATATTTTCTTTCGGGGAGAAAAAAAATCAAGGAGAAGAATTCATCGCGTTTTACGATACGGAGCCATCGCCAAGCCCTAAAACCTCTCGGGAGGGCTGATCTAGAGTCCGTTCGGGGCTCCAGAGAGGGGGATTCGTCGCCGTCTTCATCATCAACCATCCTCCATCACCAATTTCATGATGCTCACCGCCGTGCGTGAGTAATTCCATCGTAGGCTTGCTAGACGGTGATGGGATGGATGAGATCTATCATGTAATCGAGTTAGTTTTGTTAGGGTTTGATCCCTAGTATCCACTATGTTCTGAGATTGATGTTGCTATGACTTTGCTATGCTTAATGCTTGTCACTAGGGCCCGAGTGCCATGATTTCAGATCTGAACCTATTATGTTTTCATGAATATATGTGAGTTCTTGATCCTATCTTGCAAGTCTATAGTCACCTACTATGTGTTATGATCCGGCAACCCCGAAGTGACAATAATCAGGACCACTCCCGGTGATGACCATAGTTTGAGGAGTTCATGTATTCACTATGTGTTAATGCTTTGTTCCGGCTCTCTATTAAAAGGAGTCCTTAATATCCCTTAGTTTCCATTAGGACCCCGCTGCCACGGGAGCATAGGACAAAATATGTCATGCAAGTTCTTTTCCATAAGCACGTATGACTATATTCGGAATACATGCCTACATTACATTTATGAATTGGAGCTAGTTCTGTGTGACCCTATGTTATGATCGTTACATGATGAACCGTGATCCGCATAATTATCCATCACCGATCCAATGCCTACGAGCTTTCCATATACTGGTTCTCGCTTATTTACTTTTCCGTTACTGCTGTTACAATCACTACAAAACACCAAAAATATTACTTTTGCTTCTGTTACTTTTGTTACCGTTACCACTACTATCATATTACTTCGCTACTAAACACTTTGCTGCAGATACTAAGTTATCCAGGTGTGGTTGAATTGTCAACTCAACTGCTAATACTTGAGAATATTCTTTGGCTCCCCTTGTGTCAAATCAATAAATTTGGGTTGAATATTCTACCCTCGAAAACTGTTGCGATCCCCTATACTTGTGGGTTATCATGGAGCCATCGCTACGGGTTAGCTTAAAGGGGTTAAAACGGACAAGGGACGCAAGAGAGTTTTATACTAGTTCGGCCCCTTACGATGAAGGTAAAAGCCTACGTCTAGTTGTGACGGAATTGATGGGGTTTCGATGACCAGGGAGTGAATACACTTTGCCTGAGTCTTGAGTTGTTGTGTGTTGTCCTGAACCGCCGCCGGGTCGTCCCCTTATATACATGGGTTGACGCCCGTAGGTTTACAGAGTCCCGAGTCCGGCTCATAAACGTGTCCGGCTCGGTCTCTGCCTTTTCTACCTTATAGTGCAAGTTACATATCAATGTCGTTTTATAGCTACATGCCTTAAACCGGTTCTGGGCCCTGGGCCTTTACACAGCGTCACCGTCTGTCTTCATGGGCTTCAAGTATAATGAACTACTGATGAAGTTAACCCGGCCTCTCCTGGCCAGTTTACGCCCAGTAGTAATATCCCCAACAAAACCCAATGACTCTGTTCTGTGACAACACTGGTGCCATTGCTCTAGCCAAGAAACCAAGGTTTCACAAGAGGACCAGACACATAAAGCGACATTTCAAATCCATCTGTCATGCAATCAAGGAGGAGGAAATAAACATTTGCAAAGTACATACATATCTGAATGTGCTACCTCTTGAGCATTGCGTTGGATTTACTTGAAGAGGAAAGGGTGATGCAGCAGAGTAGAGTAAGTATTTCCCTCAGTTTTTGAGAACCAAGGTATCAATCTAGTAGGAGGCTACGCGCAAGTCCCTCGCACCTGCACAATACAACTAAATCCTCACAACCAACGCGATAAGGGGTTGTCAATCCCTTCACGGTCACTTACGAGAGTGAGATCTGATAGAGATGATATATAATATTATTGGTATTTTTGGTATAAAGATGCAAAGTAAAGTAAAAGGCAAAGTAAAAAAGCAAAGGCAATAATAAAGTGTTGGGAGATTAATATGATAAAGATAGACCCGAGGGCCATAAGTTTCACTAGTGGCTTCTCTCAAGAGCATAAGTATTCTACGGTGGGTGAACGAATTACTGTTGAGCAATTGACAGAATTGAGCATAGTTATGAGAGTATCTAGGTATGATCATGTATATAGGCATCACGTCCGAGACAACTAGACCGACTCCTGCCTGCATCTACTACTATTACTCCACTCATCGACCTCTATCCAACATGCATCTAGAGTATTAAGTTCAAGAAAACAGAGTAATGCCTTATGCAAGATGACATGATGTAGAGGGATAAATTCATGCAATATGATAAAAACCCCATCTTGTTATCCTCGATGGAAACAATACAATACGTGCCTTGCTGCCCCTACTGTCATTGGGAAAGGACACCGCAAGATTGAACGCAAAGCTAAGCACTTCTCCCATTGCAAGAAAAACCAATCTAGTAGGCTAAACCAAACTGATAATTCGAAGAGACTTGCAAACATAACCAATCACACATAAAAGAATTCAGAGAAGATTCAAATATTGTTCGTAGATAATCTTGATCATAAACCCACAATTCATCGGTCTCAACAAACACACCGCAAAAAGAAGATTACATCGAATAGATCTCCACGAGAGAGGGGGAGAACATTGTATTGAGATCCAAAAAGAGAGAAGAAGCCATCTAGCTACTAACTATGGACCCGAAGGTCTGAGGGAAACTACTCACACTTCATCGGAGGGGCTATGGTGATGATGTAGAAGCCCTCCATGGTGGATTCCCCTTCCGGCGGAGCTCTAGAACAGGCCCCAAGATGGGATCTCGTGGGTACAGAAGGTTGCGGCGGTGGAATTAGGTTTTTGGCTCCTGTTCTGATCATTCGGGGGTACGTAGATATATATAGGAGGAAGGAGTACGTCGGTGGAGCTTCGGGGGGCCCACGAGGCAGGGGGCGTGCCCTTGGGGGCGCCCTCCACCCTCGTGGCCACCTCCCTTCTTTCTTGACGTGGGGTCCAAGTCTCCTGGATCATATTCGGTGAGAAAATCACGTTCCCGAAGGTTTCATTCCGTTTAGACTCCGTTTGATATTCTGTTTCTTCGAAACACTAAAATAGGCAAAAAAAAACAGCAATTCTGGGTTGGGCCTCCGGTTAATAGGTTAGTCCCAAAAGTAATATAAAAGTGGAAAATAAAGCCCAATATGGTCCAAAACAGTAGATAATATAGCATGGAGCAATAAAAAATTATAGATACGTTGGAGCAATATGGTCCAATATGTGTCATGATGAACGGTATGGTGGAAAGTTGCATGGCAATATATCTCAGAATGGCTATGGAAATGCCATGATAGGTAGGTATGGTGGCTGTTTTCAGGAAGGTATATGGTCGGTGTATGATACCGGTGAAAAGTGCGCGGTATTAGAGAGGCTAGCAATGGTGGAAGGAAGAAAAGTGTGTATAATCCATGGACTCAACATTAGTCATGAAGAACTCATATACTTATTGCAAAAATCTACAAGTTATCAAAGCAAAGTATTACGCGCATGCTCCTAGGGGGATAGATTGGTAGGAAAAGACCATCGCTCGTCCCCGACCGCCACTCATAAGGAAGACAATCAATAAATAAATCATGCTCCGACTTCATCACATAACGGTTCACCATACGTGCATGCTACGGGAATCACAAACTTTAACACAAGTATTTCTCAAATTCACAACTACTCAACTAGCATGACTCTAATATCACCATCTTCATATCTCAAAACAATTATGAAGCATCAAACTTTTCTTAGTATTCAACGCACTCAAAAGAAAGTTTTAGATATCTTGAATACCAAGTATATTATTATTATTAAGTAAACTAGCAAAGTGGCCCGCTGTCGGTGTCAAAACCAGCGGATCTCGGGTAGGGGGTCCCGAACTGTGCGTCTAGGCGGATGGTAATAGGAGACGAGGGACACAATGTTTTACCCAGGTTCGGGCCCTCTTGATGGAGGTAAAACCCTACGTCCTCCTTGATTAATATTGATGATATGGGTAGTACAAGAGTAGACCTACCACGAGATTAAGGAGGCTAAACCCTAGAAGTTAGCCTATGGTATGATTGTTGTATGTTGAGTGTCACGACTGGTTTTCCAATAAAATGTTTATTGAGAAGCCGATCTTTTGAGTCCAGTATGAGGAAAATCCTCCTTACTGGTAGACAAAATTCTTGATACAGTAAGCCAGTAGCATATAATATATTACAGGGTCGAGCTGAGGCCGCTCAACATATTATTACAAGCACGCCAATAATTATACATAATGGCGGATATGACACAATGGTGTGGTGGCATACTACTGACTCGAGATAAAAGTGGTGGTGGAATATCACAGTGGAGAGTGGATAATATGACTCCTAAACTGGCAGCTCATCGAGCGTCGAGGTGAGGCTCGATGAATTTATTCGGGTAGCAGAAGGGGATATAATACAGAGACCAAATCCAGGGTCGCACGAGACTGAATGGGACTCCTCTAGGCGTCGGACTCGCTATCGAACTCTTCATCCATAGATCGCCTTCGTCAACATCTGGCCAAATCAACAAGCCAGGTGAGTACTTTGAAAGTACTCGCAAGATAGTTCGGACGTAAGATATATTAAATGCATGCATGAATGCGTCATGAGCAATTAGTAATGCACATTAAATTTAATTAACTATTGGCACCACATGATAAGTAAAAAGGAAGTCGGGCGGTAGACTTCCCGAATCCCAACAAAATAACTGAAACCGATCGGGTGTCTGGAGCGATGCCTCGAAGGGAGAACAAATAAAATAGTCATGCCGCAGTCGGGCGTCTAAGCGACACCACATAAAGGGCTTATATTGAAAAGTAAATGACATACGTGCCAGAGACGGACGTCAAAGCGACATCGCGGAAAGGGCTTATATTTAAAGTAAATAACAATACTGCCACAGTAGGACGTCTGAGCGACATCGCATAAAGGGCTTATATCGAAAATAAATAATAACAGTGCCACAGTCGGACGTCTGAGCGACATCACATAAAGGGCTTATATCGAAAATAAATAATAACAGTGCCACAGTCGGACGTCTGAGCGACATCACATAAAGGGCGTATATCAAAAGTAAATAACAAATGTGCCACAGTCGGACGTCTGAGCGACATCGCAGAAAGGGCTTATATCAAAAGTAAATAACAAGTATGCCACAGTCGGACGTCTGAGCAACATCGCAGAAAGGGCTTTAAATTTCATTATTCATTTCTGATAAATTCACAAGGATATAATACTCATAGGAAATATTCAACACACAATTATAAACAGGTAAGTTCATCCACAGGAATAATCTTTGACCGGACTTAACACTCATATGGTTCACCGGAGTTCTTGTCACTGAGACTGACACTTGACAAGATAAGTTGAACACATTACTTGGACATGGATAAGATGATTCAAAGGATTTTTGACTCTGCAGAGTTGTACTAAAATGCCCACAGCCAACGGATTTCCGTAGTCACGAAGGACTAGTTTCGTTTACGGTATTTCGGAAGAAACACATCTAACCAGTACACACCCATCCCACCTCACGATGCCAGGAATCACCCAAGACAGCGTTCAAGAAAAACTTTGAGACAGGGAGATCACAATCTCGAATAGCATGCGATCAAATTTATATACACGCGCTCTAAGGGGTGCCCCCCTCTCGGTCCCAACCGGAAACACCCATGCCCCCTTACCGGATGACTAGCTTTAATCCAGGGCCATGGAACCTTCATCACGGCCTCTCGATTTGGTGTGTACCAGGAAAGCGGTTTGCAACTTACTAAGTCGTATCCCTTGCGGAAAACATGTGGTAGTACATGATGGGAAACCAGATGGTAACTGGACCGATTCAGGTTGACACTGAAGTCAAAAAGGCTGGCATAAGACTGGCATGCTACAACACTGCCATCTTACCCATTCTCATGCCATCACATGGCCATGCAAACTCACATCCAACACTTATGGATTTCCGAAACTCACTTGCCTCAACTTTGCATGAAATATGACATTCATCGAGATGCTCATAAACATGCCATGAACTACTTAATGCAAACATGCCAAAAACACTCATCATATCAAAAGTTCAAACATGCTTGCCTAGTGGTCGGAGCCTAGCTCGGTGAATTTCGCGGTTCTATCACCTCCTTCAGTATCTACGGTATACAGAAACATACGCACTATCGTAAATACCGCGGGGTGCACAAAAGTATTCCAAATATTTTTCAAATAAATCCGATAAAAAACTAGATAAAAATCTAAAGAGGACAGAAAAAGAATCATTCATAAATACTCTTCTGTTAAAAAGCTATAAGGGTTTTAATCTAGGGACCTTTCTCTAATGAAACAGAAATTTCTCAGGGGGCTGAACAGAAAATACCTAAAAAAACGTTTCATACTGAAAGCGCATTTGCCCGAATACGTTTTCAGAAAATGGTTCGTTAGAAATAAAAGAGAGGCTGACAGGCGGGCCCCACCCGTCAGGTTTAAAAATTCAAATGGGGAGACAGAGCTCGTCGGCGCCCGAGAGCTGCGGTGGTCGCCGGCGGCGATCCACGGCGAGGCAGGGGAATCGGGTGGTACCTTCGAGCTCAGCGTGTCCTTCCGCGTCGGTGGGTGGTGGTGGTGGTCATCGGCGAGCACTACGTCGACGGCGGCCCTTGCTCCGGCGGACGGCGGCTCGGGTGGAGCTGGATCTCGTCGGGGAGGGCTACGAGAGCCAAATTGAATCTGGGGTTAGCTCACTGGGTGCTCGAGGAGGCTACTGACGAGGTTTGGGCGTCGGGGATGGTCTCACCGGAGTGGATCGAGTTGGTGGTCGAGGCGGAATGGGCGGCCGGAGTTGGGGGAGGAGACCTCCTCGAGGTCCTCCTAGTGGCCCGGCGGGGTGTCTGTGGGGTGCAGTGGTGGTGCGTGCTCGAGGCCGAGCTCGGGGCCCCTTTTTATAGGCGATCCGAGGCGGTGGCCGTGAACGGAGATCTCCGGCGATGGTTACGGCGGCGCAGACCTTGGTCGGGGAGTTTATTGAGTTGGGCGTCAACGTGGAGTTCCTCTGGTTCCGTTTAGGCGCTAAACGAGTTTGGATTAGGTGCTTTGGGTGGGTTTGACGGAACGGGGCGGCGCGGGCCCGTCAGCGGCAGAGGGTGCGCCCTGTGCTTGCCGGGCCACGGCGACGGTGCTGCGGGGTGTGCTGGCATGCATGAGGCCACGCGGAGGGCAAGGGAGCGATGGGCGGTGCCGGACGGCGTAGCGAGCTGGCACGGGCTCTCGCTGGCCGCCACGGGTGGCTCTGCCACCGCAGAAGCTGCCGGCGTCGGCGATGCTCGCCGCCACCGACACCTGCACCCGTCCAAGAGGGTGTGCGGTGCTCTGGCCAGGGAGGAGAGGCCGTGCGCTACGCGCCAGGGCGCACTGTTTATTGGTGACAACACTCTGACAAAAAACGACACTGAATTTCTCCGAAACTCTGAACTTTCGAAAGTGCATGTGAATAAAGTCGGCCAAGTGTTCGACTTAAATGATTTTGTCATGTGGGGAATTTTCCTTAGCTGATTTTTGGTGGGGTGGCCTCTCATTGCATCTGGGCGCTGCCTGAATTTTGGTAGAATTTTTGGAGAAGAGAAGATATGAATTTCACCAAATTTGACAAATCTGGTCCAAACTTGCAGAGGTTGAAACTTGAAAATTTTGAAAAGAAGAAGAGTAGATCTTGATGGGTCTAGGTTGGGGATGCTAAAGGCTATCCAGAGGAGTTGGTTTGAGACCAAAACTCAAAGGAAATTTGGTACTTGCTTTGTAAATCACCTAGGCTTAAAATAAATGACATAATTGATTTGGGAAGTAAAATAAATGAAATAAAATCCAAAAATGGTTTGGACTTGTTGGAACAGGAAGTTTGGATTACCCCAAGGTGGAAGGAGGGGTTTTGGGAAGTTTTACCACATGAGGCATGGTAAAACCATGGGAGGTTTCAAAAATGAAAGAAGCCCCAAAACTCATAGGATTTCTTCTTAAAAGAAAATAATTTCCAAGAAAATATATTTGAGGAGGGAACAAACAGAAGGAAGTTCTTATTAACCAAACACCAGGGTTGAAGAAGATACAAAAATAAAATCTTTGCCGAGGGAAAAAGTTTTTAGAGAGAAAACTTTGGAAGAGATTAAATGACCTTCTTCAAATCCAACAAAGTTTTGTTGAAAACCAAATAAAAAAAATATTTGGAGTGTCACAACACCTACCCCCTTAGGAAAAATCTCGTCCCCGAGATTTCAGCTTATCCTCAAATAAGTGTGGGTGCTCTGTCCGAAGAAAATCCTCTCTTTCCCAAGTTGCTTCACTCTCGGTGTGATTGCTCCACTGAACTCTGAAAAACTTGGTGGTTTTCTGTCGGGTCCTCCTTTCAGACTCCTCCAATATTTTTACTAGATGTTCCCGATAGGTGAGGTCTGGTTGCACGTCAATGTTCTCGTGGGATACTTGCTTCTCTGGGTTGCTTACGCACTTCCTCAACTGCGAGACGTGGAATACGTCGTGGATATCGGATAATTCTTCGTGTAAGTCTAGCTGGTAGGCTACAGTGCCCCTTCGTGCCACTATACAGAATGGTCCGATGAATCTTGGTGCTAGCTTTCCCTTAATCTTGAATCATTGCAGGCCCCTCATCAGAGATACTCGTAGGTATACAAACTCACCGGGTTCGAAACTGCCTTCATGATGTTTCTGATTGTAATAACTCTTCTGTCGGCTTTGAGCTATTTTGAGTCGGTCCCTGATTAGCTTGACCTTTTCCTCGGCTTCTTTGAGCATGTCTGGGCCGAAGATACGGCTGTCTCCGGTCTCTGACCAATTTAGCGGGGTACGACATCTCCGCCCGTACAAGGCTTCAAATGGTGCCATTTGCAGGCTGGCTTGATAACTATTGTTGTATGCGAACTCTGCATATGGCAAGCTTTCCTCCCAACTGGTTCCATATGTGAGGACACATACCCTCAGCATGTCTTCTAGAATTTGGTTTACGCGTTCAGTTTTTCCATCAGTCTGGGAATGGTATGCTGTACTGAAAGCTAGTTGGGTTCCCAGAGCCCGTTGTAATTGATCCCAAAATCGGGAGACGAATTGAGTGCCTCTGTCCGATATTATAGTCTTTGGAACTCCATGTAAGTAGACGATACGGGAGAGATAAAGCCTGGCAAGCTTCTGAGTGGTGCGGGTTGTCTTCACGGGGATAAAGTGTGCCACCTTAGTCAGTCTGTCTGTGATGACCCATATGGCATCATTCCCGTGCCATGACCGAGGTAGCCCAACAATAAAGTCCATTCCAATCTCGCCCCATTTCCACTCGGGTATCTTATTTGCTTGTAATAGTCCGGCCGGTTTCTGGTGCTCGGCCTTGATGCGTTGACATGAGTCACAACATGCAATGAACGTGGCTATGTCCCTTTTTATACCGTGCCACCAAAATTTCTCCTGAAGATCCTTGTACATTTTTGTTCCTCCAGGATGGATTGAGTACGGAGCGGTGTGGCCTTCAGCTAAGATTTGCTGTTTAAGGTCCACGATATTTGGTACACATAGTCTATCTCCGTACCACAATATTCCCTGCTCATCGATAACGAATTCTGAGGCCTTGCCTAAACTCACTTTCCGTTTTATGCCTTCAATGCTGGGGTGCCCATGCTGAGCCTCTTTAATCTTTTCTATCAGGGTAGACTGCATTTCTAAATTCGACACACTGCCTTCGGTGACCACCATCAAGTTGAGTTTAGCAAACTCCTGCCGAAATTCAGGTCTCAAGTTTGGTAGGTTGTCGTTGTTCGGCTCGGTTCACTTAGGCATCTGCCACTACATTTGCTTTTCCTGGATGGTAGTGGATTCCAACATCATAATCCTTCACTAATTCCAACCAGCGTCGTTGCCGTAAATTGAGTTCTGGTTGTGTAAAAATATATTTGAGACTTTTATGGTCCATGTATATTTCACAACGGTTCCCAAGTAAAAAGTGTCTCCATTCCTTGAGTGCATGAATGACAGCTGCCAACTCTAAGTCATGAGTAGGATAATTTTCTTCATGCTTGCGAAGCTGTCTAGAAACATACGCGACTACCTTGCCTTCTTGCAACAATACGCATCCGAGCCCCTTCCGGGATGCGTCACAATACACCTCAAAATTCTTGTGTATGTCTGGCACAATTAATATTGGCGCTGTCGTTAATTTCCTTTTTAGTTCTTGGAATCTTTTCTCGCAAGCTTCCGTCCATTCAAACTTCTTGTCTTTCTTGAGTAACTGCGTCATTGGCTTTGCTATGGTGGAGAATCCTTCAATAAATCTTCGGTAGTATCCTGCCATTCCCAAGAAACTTCGTACGTCTGTTACGCTGGCTGGTGGTTTCCAGCCAAGTACGGCCTTGACCTTTTCCAGGTCTATGGCACTACCTTCTTGGGTCAGTACGTGGCCTAGAAAACCTACCTGTCTTAGCCAAAATTCACACTTGCTGAACTTGGCGTTCAATTGATGTTTCCTGAGTTCTCCTAGTACAATTCTGAGATGTTCAGTGTGCTCTTCTGGTGTCTTGGAGTATATCAGAATATCGTCGGTGAATAACACAACAAACTTGTCGATAAACTTCATAAATACTTTGTTCATGAGGTGAACAAAATATGCGGGGGCGTTCGTTAGTCCAAATGGCATTACTTTGAACTCATACAGTCCGTATCTGGAGGTGAAGGCTGTCCTGGGGATATCTTATGTTCGTACTTTTAATTGATGGTATCCCGACCTTAAGTCAATCTTTGAGAATACCTTGGCCTGAGCGAGCTGATCAAATAAATCATTTATCCATGGCATCGGGTATTTGTTCTTGATTGTGACCATGTTAAGTGCTCGATAGTCTATGCACAATCTTAGTGTTCCATCCTTCTTTTTGGCAAATAAAATTGGTGAACCCCAAGGTGAGGAGCTGGCTCGAATATATCCTTTGTCCAGTAATTCTTTTATTTGCTTCTTCAATTCTACCAACTCGGATGGTGCCATTCGGTATGGTTTCTTGTATATGGGGGTCGTTCCGGGTGCTAGCTCAATGCTAAATTCTATCTCTCGATCTGGTGGCATGCCTGGTAGTTCTTCGGGAAATACGTCTGGAAATTCACACACTACTGGTACCTTGCTTAATTCAGAAACGTCCACCTTGTTCAATCTCGGTTGCCGGGATATTTTTCTCTCTTTGGTTGAAACTCTTATTGTCTTCCCGTGGTGGTGGGTGAGAATTACGGTCCGGTTGAAACAGTCAATAAAACCTTTGTTGGTGGTTAACCAATCCATCCCTAGGATGACATCCAGTCCTTTATTTTCCAATACAACAAGGTTGGCGTGAAACTTCAATCCTTCAAACTCAATAACCACACCTTGGCAGTAACTCTGAATAACTTGCTTAATCCCAGGGGACTTGATGATCATGGATTTTTCCAAGGGAAACATCAAAAAATTATTTTGCAAAGCAAAACTTTTCAAAATGAATGAGTGAGAAGCTCCAGAATCAAACAAAACCATGGCAGGTATTGTGTTGATGTGAAACGCATGCAGTACGATATCCGGGGCATTCTGTGCTTCCTCTTTGGTCACGTGGTTCAGATGACCCTTCTTGTGGTTGTTATTGGGGTTGAAATTGTTTCGCTTGGGCGCTGAATTATTGCCACCATTGTTCGGCTTTGGGGTCGAGTTCCTTGGCTTGGGGCACTGCTTGGCATAGTGCCCTTCCTCTCCGCAAGCGTAGCAAGTGACGCCTGGGCGATATGTGAACTCCTTGTCCCTTGCATGGAAATTCTTGATTGGGCATGAGACATTTGTCGTGGGTTTGTGTATCCCACCTTTCTGAAAATCCGTCTTGCTTCGGCGGTTGCGAGCAAGAGTAGTCTGGTCCCTTTTTCATTTGCGGAAATCCTCCAAGTTGTGTCTCTCATTTTCCAAGGTAATGGCCTTATCCACTAGCATTTTGAAATCTGGAAAAGTGTGCACAACCAGCTGGCATTTAAGCGCGGGCGCCAGACCGTCTAGGAATTTCTCCATCTTCTTGCTTTCAATCATACGCTCTTCGTTGGCATAGCGAGACAACAGAGTAAACTGACCGTTGTATTCTGACACCGTCATGGTCCTTTGTTTGAGGTCATCAAACTCTCTCTTCTTGATTTTCATAATACTTTTAGGAATGTGTTCCCCACGAAAACCTTCTCTGAACTCCTCCCAGGTTATATCATTTTCGTTGGGGTGCATGTGCAGGAAATTCTCCCACCATGATGCAGCTACTCCTGTGAGATAGTGCGGAGCATATAGTACTTTCTCGAGGTCTGAACATTGTGCAATAATTAATTTTCTTTCCATGTCTCGGAGCCAATCCTCGGCCTCAAGAGGTTTGTTAGTATGAGAAAATGTTTGGGGACGCGTCTTCTGTAGCTCAGATAACTTGGATTGCTGCTGATACTGTCCAGGGTGATTTCCCATATTGATGACTTGGTTCATCATTTCCTGGTGTTGTTGCTGACTTTGCTCATAAAGGCGGCACATTTGGGAAAGTGCTGTTTCACTGTCCTGTTGACTTGACTGCCCCTGTGCGAAATTGTTGCTTGGTTGTGTGCCATAATTTTCCTCTGGCTGAGTTGGCATGGAGCGCGTCCAAGGACGAGACATTTTTCACTCTGGGGATATATTTTGTAAAACTCATAAGAAAGGGAAAAGAGTCGCAAAAATCAATAAATGCACAAAGACGGGAAATAAATTAAATGCTCCAGGATTTCTCAAGAAAACAAATTGATTGCGCACGGAGAAGGACTGCTCATTACATATCTTACACGTAGGCGGTAATTATACAATACATCACTTAGGATATGCGTACATATTCCTGACATGTTATTTAGGCTAGTGCACTTCTCCCAGTTCCTACATGATGCGCAAACAAGCTACTCCTCACAACTTATGTACATATAAACATATCATACAAAGCGGTTCATCGCATGGCGGCTAAGCGTACTCAGTCGGAGATGTTGAGGATCTCCTTTGCCCTGCCGAGGGTGAGGCACAGTGAGGCTGGGGACTTGACCTCCTCCTCGCTAATAGGCTCCAGACGTGTAGTGTTGCGTCGAGTAGATGGAGTGGGCGCCAGAGGCGGAGCAACACGAACAGGAGTGGGCGCAATGACTTGGTTGAACTCTTCGGTGGTAGGCAGACGACGAGCAGTGGCGAGAGTGGTAGGTGCATAAGATGCTGAGGACGAGACGAAAGTCAGTGGCGGTGCGGTGTGCAGGAGCTCCCTCCTGTTGGCGGCACAGCCATGGACTGAGTCTATGCGGGCAGCCACGAAGTCGTCCACCAGGTTGTCGAAGGCTGCCTCCAGAGCCCGGAGGTACTCGATAAGCATCTCAAAAGCCTCGTCTCGTTCTCCTCTGGGGCAAGAGAATGCGTAGTGACAGGTGTATGGCACATGGCATGGAAGGTAGTGGTAACGACGAGTCTTCATCGAGGGAAGGACATCCCTAAGACGAGCTATCGCCTCGCGGGCTGCCATATGCATAGCATGCTTCTCCGTAGGCATGGCTCTTCCCAAGTACCGGAAGCGGCGTAACTCAACACGCCCTCCCTTGAATTTCACCGCGGCCTGGTGCATGGTCAGACTGTCGTTGACCTTGTGCTGGTAGAGTGTGAAGACTGGGCGCATAGATGGCCCCATCGCGACCTGAACGATGAAGGAGAGGAGCTTGACGAACCCATCGGGCAGGTTGGCGAACATCTGTGACTCGCAGCTGTTGTCAGCCATCTACAAAAGTAGGCAAAAATTCTGAATGGTCAGATCATAAATTTATGCTGACTGTCAGAAAATGACCACATTTGCAAAAATATGAATTAGCTCTATTATGCTAATAACCGATTAGAGATCGCACCTAGTGGCTTCCTACAGTCAGCCTGGCTCTGGTACCAAGCTTGTCACGACCGGTTTTCCAATAAAATGTTTATTGAGAAGCCGATCTTTTGAGTCCAGTATGAGGAAAATCCTCCTTACTGGTAGACAAAATTCTTGATACAGTAAGCCAGTAGCATATAATATATTACAGGGTCGAGCTGAGGCTGCTCAACAAATTATTACAAGCACGCCAATAATTATACATAATGGCGGATATGACACAATGGTGTGGTGGCATACTACTGACTCGAGATAAAAGTGGTGGTGGAATATCACAGTGGAGAGTGGATAATATGACTCCTAAACGGCAGCTCATCGAAGTCCGAGGTGAGGCTCGATGAATTTATTCGGTAGCGAAGCGGATATAATCTGAGACCAAATCCAGGTCGCACGAGACTGACCGACTCTCTCGGCGTCGGACTCGCTATCGAACTCTTCATCCATGAGATCGCCACAACATCCGCCAAATCAATAAGCTGTGAGTACTTTGAAAGTACTGCAAGATAGTTCAATGTAAGATATAACAAATGCATGCATGAATGCGCTATGAGCAATTAGTAATGCACATTCAATTTAATTAACTATTGGCACAACATGATAAGTAAAAGGAAGTCGGTAGACTTCCGAATCCCAACAAAATAATCAAACCGATCGGTGTCCGGAGCGACGTCAAGGGAGAACAAATAAAATAGTCATGCCGCAGTCGGGCGTCTAAGCGACACCACATAAAGGGCTTATATTGAAAAGTAAATGACATACGTGCCAGAGATGGACGTCAAAGCGACATTGCGGAAAGGGCTTATATTTAAAGTAAATAACAATACTGCCACAGTAGGACGTCTGAGCGACATCGCATAAAGGGCTTATATCGAAAATAAATAATAATAAAGGTACCCGCGATGGACGTCGAGCGACATCACTTAAAGGGATTATATCGAAAATAAATAATAACAGTGCCACAGTCGGACGTCTGAGCGACATCACATAAAGGGCTTATATCAAAAGTAAATAACAAATGTGCCACAGTCGGACGTCTGAGCGACATCGCAGAAAGGGCTTATGTCAAAAGTAAATAACAAGTATGCGACAGTCGGACGTCTGAGCGACATCGCAGAAAGGGCTTTAAATTTCATTATTCATTTCTGATAAATTCACAAGGATATAATACTCATAGGAAATATTCAACACACAATTATAAACGGGTTAGTCCATCCACAGGAATAAACTTTGACCGGACTTAACACTCATATGGTTCACCGGAGTTCTTGTCACTGAGACTGACACTTGACAAGATAAGTTGAACACATTACTTGGACATGGATAAGATGATTCAAAGGATTTTTGACTCTGCAAAGTTGTACTAAAATGCCCACAGTCAACGGATTTCCGTAGTCACGAAGGACTAGTTCCGTTTACGGTATTTCTAACCAGTACACACCCATCCCACCTCACGATGCCAGGAATCACCCTAGACAGTGTTCAAGAAAAACTTTGAGACGGGGAGATCACAATCTCGAATAGCATGGGATCAAATTTATATACGTGTGCTCTAAGGGGTGCCCCCCTCTCGGTCCCAACCGGAAACACCCATGCCCCCTTACCGGATGACTGGATTTAATCCAGGGCCATGGAACCTTCATCACGGCCTCTCGATTTGGTGTGTACCAGGAAAGCAGTTTGCAACTTACTAAGCCGTATCCCTTGCGGAAAACATGTGGTAGTACAGGAAGGGAAAACGGATGGTAACTGGACCGATTCAGGTTGACACTAAAGTCAAAAAGGCTGGCATAAGACTGGCATGCTACAACACTGCCATCTTACCCATTCTCATGCCATCACATGGCCATGCAAACTCACATCGAACACTTATGGATTTCCGAAACTCACTTGCCTCAACTTTGCATGAAATATGACATTCATCGAGATGCTCATAAACATGCCATGAACTACTTAATGCAAACATGCCAAAAACACTCATCATATCAAAAGTTCAAACATGCTTGCCTGGTTCAGAGTGGTCGGAGCCTAGCTCGGTGAAGTTCGCGGTTCCGTCACCTCCTTCGGTATCTATGGTATACAGAAACATACGCACTATCGTAAATACCGCGGGGTGCACAAAAGTATTCCAAATATTTTTCAAATAAATCTGATAAAAAACTAGATAAAAATCTAAAGAGGACAGAAATGAATCATTCAAAAACACTCTTCTGTTAAAAACCTATAAGGGTTTTAATCCAGGGACCTTTCTGTAATGAAACAAAAATTTCTCATGGGGCTGAACAGATAAGACCAAAAAAAAGTTTCAGACTGAAAGCGCATTTGCCCGAATACGTTTTCATAAAACGGTTCATTAGAAATAAAAGAGAGGCTGACAGGCGGGCCCCACCCGTCAGGTTTAAAAATTCAAACGGGGAGACAGAGCTCGTCGGCGCCCGAGAGCTGCGGTGGTCGCCGGCGGCGATCCACGGCGAGGCAGGGGAATCGGGTGGTACCTTCGAGCTCAGCGTGTCCTTCCGCGTCGGTGGGTGGTGGTGGTGGTCATCGACGAGCACTACGTCGACGGCGGCCCTTGCTCCGGCGGACGGCGGCTCGGGTGGAGCTGGATCTCGTCGGGGAGGGCTGCGAGAGCCAAATTGAATCTGGGGTTAGCTCACTGGGTGCTCGAGGTGGCTACTGACGAGGTTTGGGCACCAGGGATGGTCTCACCGGAGTGGATCGAGTTGGTGGCCGAGGCGGAACGGGGCGGCCGGAGTTGGGGGAGGAGACCTCCTCGAGGTCCTCCTAGTGGCCTGGCGGGGTGTCTGTGGGGTGCAGTGGTGGTGCGTGCTCGAGGGCGAGCTCGGGGCCCCTTTATATAGGCGATCTGAGGCGGTGGCCATGAACGGAGATCTCCGGCGATGGTTACAGCGGCGCAGAGCTTGGTCGGGGAGTTTAGGGAGTTGGGCGTCAACATGGAGTTCCTCTGGTTCCGTTTAGGCGCTAGACAAGTTCGGATTAGGTGCTTTGGGTGGGTTTGACGGAATGGGGCGGCGCGGGCCCGTCGGCGGTAGAGGGAGCGCCCTGTGCTTGTCGGGCCACGGCGACGGTGCTGCGGGGTGCACTGGCGTGCATGAGGCCACGCGGAGGGCAAGGGAGCTATGGGCGGTGCCGGACGGCGTAGCGAGCTGGCACGGGCTCTCGCTGGCCGCCACGGGTGGTTGTACCACCGCAGAAGCTGCTGGCGTCGGCGATGCTCGCCGCCACCGACACCTGCACCCGTCCAAGAGGGCATGCGGTGCTCTGGCCAGGGAGGAGAGGCCGTGCGCAACGCGCCAGGGCGCACTTTTGATTGGTGACAACACTCTGACGAAAAACGACACTGAATTTCTCTGAAACTCTGAACTTTCTGAAAGTGCACAGTAACATTGTCGGCCAAGTGTTCGACGAAATGATTTTGGCATGTGGGGAATTTTCCTTGAGCTGATTTTTGGTGGGGTGGCCTCTCATTGCATCTGGGGGCTGCCTGAATTTTGGTAGAATTTTTGCAGAAGAGAAGATATGAATTTCACCAAATTTGACAAATCTGGTCCAAACATGCAGAGGTTGAAACTTGAAATTTTTTAAAAGAAGAAGAGTGGATCTTGATGGATCTAGGTTGGGGGTGCTAAAGGCTATCCAGAGGAGTTGGTTTGAGACCAAAACTCAAAGGAAATTTGGTACTTGCTTTGTAAATCACCTAGGCTTAAAATAAATGACATAATTGATTTGGGAAGTAAAATAAATGAAATAAAATCCAAAAATGGTTTGGACTTGTTGGAACAGGAAGTTTGGATTACCCCAAGGTGGAAGGAGGGGTCTTGGGAGTTTTTACCACATGAGGCATGGTAAAACCATGGGTGGTTTCAAAAATGAAAGAAGCCCCAAAACTCATAGGATTTCTTCTTAAAAGAAAATAATTTCCAAGAAAATATATTTGAGGAGGGAAAAAACAGAAGGAAGGTTCTTACTAACCAAACACCAGGGTTGAAGAAGATACAAAAATAAAATCTTTACCAAGGGAAAAAGTTTTGAGAGAGAAAAATTTGGAAGAGATTAAATGACCTTCTTCAAATCCAACAAAGTTTTGTTGAAAACCAAATAAAAAAAATTTGGAGTGTCACATTGAGGTTGTCCTACGGACTAAAACCCTCCGGTTTATATAGACACCGGAGAGGGTTAGGGTTACACAAAGTCGGTTACAATGGTAGGAGATCTGAATATCCGCATCGCCAAGCTTGCCCTCCACGCCAAGGAAAGTCCCATCCGGACACGGGACGAAGTCTTCAATCTTGTATCTTCATAGTCCAGGAGTCCGGCTGAAGGTATAGTCCGGCTAACCGGACACCCCCTAATCCAGGACTCCCTCAGTAGCCCCTGAACCAGGCTTCAATGACGACGAGTCCGGCGCGCAGATTGTCTTCGGCATTGCAAGGCGGGTTCTTCTCCAAATTCCGTGTACTTGTTGAATAATGTCCGGTTTTTGTAATGTGGCGCTCCTTGGCTTCTACGCCCAATAATGGTCGTCTTCCATGTGTCAAACGAATACGAAAAGTCTGGGCGTTTTCACATTCACACCCCTAGCCGCATAAATGAGCCGCCTATTTAAAGAGATGGGGATTTAGATTCAAACCACACCTTCTCCCCTCCGCGAGTAGTCATCAGAGTGCATCCAGCAAAGGTCCATTCCACCATGGCCGGCCGTCGCAACTCCTCCTCTCGCCCTTCCAGTCCTAAGCCTGGAGATTGGGAGAGGTGCTCCATCCCGCATAGCGAGCTAGTATCGCTTCAGACCAAGGGATTCCTCCCTCCGGCCTATATGGTTCCGGTCCGAGCCGGACTCGCCACCTATAATGGCGGAGAGCAAGCGGAGAACGCCCCCAATCCCTCCAAAGGAGAGCGGGTATGCCTTGTCCCTTATCTAATAGAGGACTTGGATTTCCAATTCATCCATTTCTTTGGGGGCTTCTGGAGTTCTATGGCCTCCAGCTGCACAACCTCACACCTGCCTCTATATTGCATATCGCGGGCTTCGTCGCCCTTTGCGAGCTATTCTTAGGTGTTGAGGCTCATTTCGCGCTGTGGAAGAGGCTATTCTGCCTGGTGCCCCGTTCTCAGGAGGGGTCAATATATCAAGTGGGCGGAGCCGAATTGTGGCGCGTCGCCGGGACTGGATATCTATCCGGAACCATGAAGAAGGCGTCCAAGGACTGGCCTTCAGAATGGTTTTATATGGAGGATGTCCCATTGCCGGATCCTATCCGGATCGGCCTCCCCGAATTCAACAGTGCTCCCCTAAAGAAACGCTTAAGCTGGCGTCCACGGAGCTCTCAGAGAGAAAGTGACAGGGACGTCCTTTACCTGATGGGCCGGATAAGACTATTGGCTCATTCCGGACTAACCATGATTGGAGTCATGGCCGTATGCATCATGCGGGGGGTGCAGTCGCTTCAGTATAGAGGCCACCCCATGTGGTATTTTAACGGGGAGGATGACACCACTCGTTACGGTCGTAAGGGCCGGACTTAGCTGCCGCTCTAGTAAAGATCTTGTCCTCTTTGTACAAGGTAGAAGAGGAGGAATTCCTCCGCGTCAACCCACAGGGTGGATTTACTATGTACAACCCTCCAAGCTGGGTAAGCGGACAATTTTGCTTGCCCATCCGTTTTATATTCCCATGATTAAATATATAGTCTAACGACTCCAACGCAGGAACTGCGTCAGGAAGTAAAGGATATAAACAGCCGTCCTCCCCAGCCCGAGGACCCTGAACGGTCCCTCGATCCGGCCTCCGAAGAGGATCCGGACATATCAGTGGAGCTGATTGACGGGGTGTTTTATCATCTGAACAAGGACAATACCTTGGTGGCCATTACGGCCGATTACCCAGGGTTAATCCCGGCCTCCCAGATAACTGAGACCGGAGTCCCATCACCTTGGAAAGGGATCCATCCTCACGGGTTTTCAGTTTTCCTGACAACAACCATGTTTTGCAGGGGAGGTTCCTGAGGCGGGAGGCCGAGCCTACGGCGGCTAGCCAACGAGGGGCCGCAGGGCCCCGTGGGGTAAAAAGGAATGTAGTCCGGACTGAGGCGCCGGCGCAAAGGTATAGCTCGCCTTTTTATTCCAGGTGTTATTCCTTCAAGGCATATTAACACTCGTGCTCGGTGCAGGTCAAAGAGGCCTCGCCGGACTATATCCGGAGAGGCTGCCAATCGCGCCTTCACCAGCCAGGCTCCACAGCCCGGCCCGGAGGCGGAGGCAAACATGAGGCACGCACCGGACGCTCCTCCGACAAAGGATGCGGACAGGCTGTCTGCCACCCATTCCGAGGTAGAGAGTGCCATGAATCACTGGCGCCGCCGGACAGTTCTCCGCGATGCTTGTTTCTCCCAAGAGGCGTTGGATGCCTTCAATTCGGGAGATGCGTATCTCCGTGCCGCTCAAAATGTTCTAGCCAGAGCCACGGAGCAATATGTGAAAGACATACGGGTGAGAAAATTTGATAGTTATATGGATCAGTAGCCCCCGAGACTTGAAACAGTTAGAATAACTGATTTAAGGATCATATAACATGCAGGCTCTTTCAGAGAAGAATACCCAACTATCCCAGGAACTAAAAGAGTGGAAAGCCCAACTTGAGGCTGCACTAGCCGCGACAGGGGAGCCCAAGGGGGCCCCCTCTGGTAATATATGCTTCAAAAAGATAAGTATTATGCGAAATGCGATGTATGTGCTAATCTAACAAATGAAATTGCAGATGGCGCCGGACTGGATCCGGAAAAGCAACAACTTCTACGCCAGTTAAAGGCTGGTGAGAGCGTGCTGACAAAGGTGAATGATCTTCAGGATGCCAACACCAAGCTGTACGTTGAATTAAAAGATGTTCGTGCCCAGCTGTCGGACTCCACTAAGGAGAATCAACGGCTTCGACGCGGCATATTTAGTAAGTGCTTAAATGAACTCTGAAAAAGGAGTTCGGCGAGGAAGTCGACTAACAGAGTTATGTCTGTAGGTATGCTAACATGTCGTCCTGCAGAGGCGATGCCCGGTTCTACGGGTGACCTTCTTCCCGAGCTCTGGCAACTGCACGAGCGAGTTCGGCAGGCGATGCGAGGCGTTGCCCAAGCCTTATGGCCTTCCCACTCCATGCCCGAGGACCTTGGAGAGCTTGCAGAGAAGCTGAAGGGAGCTCGGTGGCACTTCCGGTTGTGGAAGATATCGGCCTGCCGTCAAGGCGCTAGGGAGGCCTGGGCCGTGGTGAAGACGCGGTACACGAAGGCTGACCCAAACCACATGGCCGAGGTCGAACCTGTGGGGCCCGATGGGAAGGAGATCCCTGTAAGCTTAGTGTACGGCCAAGTAGAATTGACCGCAAAGTATTCCCAGCAGGACTGTAAGCTAGACAGCCTGTTGGATGGTATTGAAGAGGAATACGAGCAGTCATAATGACTATGTAATTTTATTGACATGTGTAATGTCTTCTAGCCGGATTGTAGATCGTTTGTCGTTGCCGACCTTTTCGCTTCGACCTCGGGACCTGACGGTCCGGAGTGTGTCCGAATACCCTTGCGGTTATATAAGAACCTGGGTATGCATGGAGACCAGGCGTAGGGGTCATTAGTGCTTTATCAGACAAGTGCCCAACTAGTTATGTTATATTACATGGTTAGTAAGAAACATCTTCCAGAGAGAATAGTTCCGTTAGGGGTTCCTTTCTCTGGGAGGCATGCCCTAAAGTGCATGTCCGGACTGCGAACGTAGAAAAAAGCAACTGGGGGTACATAAATAAATAAGTAAAAAGGTCATCTTTAGTTCACAGATCGAATATTCCCTTAAGAACGCTAGCTTTCGGCTTCACCCAGTCTGAGGTACACATCCGGCTGACCCGGCAGTAACAATCGCAGAGGTGCTCCCTTTACCACCTAGCCGAACAATCGGGAATGTAGGGGTAAGCACAGGAGCCAGGCAACCCAGTTTGGCCAAAACTTAAGTCATATCAATGCATATAATGGTGAATAAAAGGTACATGCGGAAGTTTGACACATGTGTTGGGCATGAAGCCCATATAAATAAGCTTCTGTTTAAAGAAGCCCCCAGGTTTAGTGAGCGTGGGCAGCGCGTCACTTGGTGAGCCTTTAAGGGCTATAAGAGAGAAAAAGGGGGGAAGGAGAGAAATGTAAGACAGAAAATGCAAAAAATGGACAGAGGAAGGAGACAAACACAGAGTCCGGCGCTAGGCATAGAATCTTCGGAGACGGGCTGCGTTCCATGGGTTCGGCTCGAGTCGGTTATCCGATGCATCTTGCAGGCGGTACGCTCCACCAGTCAGGACTTGGTCGATTATGAAGGGACCTTCCCACTTGGGCTTCAGTTTGTCCTTTTTCTTGTCTGGTAGGCGTAGAACTAGTTCGCCAACATTGTAATTTTTGGCCCGTACTTCTCAGCTTTGATATCTTCGAGCCTGTTGTTGATAGAATGCGGAACGGGCTTTTGCCACGTCACGCTCCTCCTCCAAGGTGTCCAAACTGTCCTAACGATCGAGTTCGGCTTCTCTTTCTTCGTACATGCGCACTCGAGGTGAGTCATGAATTATGTCGCAAGGCAAAACGGCCTCTGCGCCGTACACCATGAAGAATAGTGTGTATCCGGTGGTGTGATTCGGCGTGGTCCGCAGCCCCCAGAGTACGGAGTTGAGCTCCTCTACCCAGTGCGTGTTGGATTCCTTGAGTGACCGCACTAGTCTAGGTTTGATGCCGCTCATAATAAGACCATTTGCATGTTCGACCTGGTCGTTAGTTTGTGGGTGATAGACGGATGCATAATCGAGCTTGATGCCCATGTTTTTGCACCAGAGTTTTACCTCGTCGGCCCTAAAGTTTGTGCCGTTATCAGTGATGATGCTGTGGGGGACGCCATAACAGTGTACGACCCCGGATATGAAGTCTATCACCGGTCCGGATTCGACCGTCTTAATAGGCTTGGCTTCGATCCATTTGGTGAACTTGTCCACCATGACCAGTAAGTAGTTTTTCTTGTGGGTTCCACCTTTAAGGGGTCCAACCATGTCAAGCCCCCAGACCGCGAAAGGCCAAGTGATGGGGATAGTTTGGAGGGTGGTGGGTGGCATATTGCTTTGGTTTGCAAAAAGCTGGCAACCGACGCATCATTGGACCAAGTCCTGAGCGTCTGCCCGGGCCGTCGGCCAATAAAAGCCTGTACGGAAAGCCTTGCTTACAAGGGACCGAGCTGCAGCGTGATGACCACTGAGTCCAGCATGAATTTCAGCCAGCAGGTTCCGCCCTTCCTCTTCGGAGATGCACCTTTGAAGGACTCCTGTAGTGCTTTTCTTATAAAGTTCTCCCTCATGGACTTTATAGGCCTTAGATCGCCGCACTATGCAGCGTGCCTCATTTTGGTCCTCTGGGAGCTCCTGCCTAGTAAGGTAGATTAGGAATGGTTCTGTCCACGGGGCGATGACGGCCATTTTACGTGGGCTGAAGTTGTAATTTCATTGGCAGAGCCTCCGATTATGTCAGATTGTTCGGTGTTATTACCAGGTTCCCCTTCCCATACTACGGATGGCTTGAACAGCCTTTCCAAGAAGATGTTGGGGGGGACTGCACCGTGCTTTGCGCTGATGCGTGCCAGGACGTCTGCCGCCTGATTGTTTTCCCGGGCTATGTGGTGAAATTCGAGCCCCTCGAACCGAGCTGACATTTTTAAGACGGCGTTGCGGTAAGCTGCCATTTTTGGATCCTTGGCATCGAAGTCTCCATTTATTTGGGATATCGCGAGGTTTGAATCCCCGCGCACTTCTAGGCGTTGAATGCCCATGGATACTGCCATCCGGAGACCATGTAAAAGGGCCTCATATTCGGCTGCATTGTTGGAGTCTGTGTACATAATCTGGAGTACGTATTGGACTGTTTCTCCTGTGGGGGACGTCAAGACGACGCCAGCCCCTAGTCCGGCCAACATTTTGGAGCCGTCGAAATGCATGATCCAGTTTGAATATGTGCCGTACTCTTTAGGGAGCTCGGCCTCCGTCCATTCTGCGACGAAGTCGGCTAAAACTTGCGACTTAATAGCTCGTCGTGGCTTATAAGTTATGTCAACGGGAGGAGCTCGATGGCCCATTTTTCAATCCGGCCCATTGCGTCGCGGTTGTTGATAATATCGTTGAGTGGTACTTCCGAGGCTATTGTTATCGAACACTCTTGAAAGTAGTGTCGTAGCTTCCGGGATGCCATGAATACCGCGTATGCAATATTTTGATAATGCGGGTACCGTGATTTGCATGGAGTGAGGACAGTGGACACGTAGTAGACCGGCTTTTGTTGGGGGAATTTGTGTCCGTCCATTTCCCGCTCGACGACGAGCTTTGCGCTGACAACCTGATGGGTTGCTGCAATGTACAATAGCATTGGTTCGCTGATGTTTGGCGCGGCCAGGACTGGGTTTGTTGCCAATGTGGCCTTTATTTCATCGAGTCCGGCCGTGGCGGCATCCGTCCACTCGAAGTGTTCGGTGCGCCGAAGGAGGCGATAGAGGGGTAGTGCCTTTTCTCCCAAGCGGGAGATGAAGCGGCTTAGAGCCGCCATGCATCCGGTTAATTTTTGTATTTGTTTGAGGTCCTTTGGGATATCCAATTGTGACAAAGCTCGGATCTTGGCTGGATTTTCTTCGATTCCTCTACTGGATACAATGAAGCCCAATAGCTTTCCGGCTGGAACGCTGAAAACGCATTTTTCTGGGTTGAGCTTGATGTCGTATTTTCGGATGTTAGCGAATGTAAGCCTCAAGTCGTCTACTAGAGATTCGACATGTCTTGTTTTTACGACCACATCATCCACGTATGCCTCCACTGTTTTGCCGATCTGGTTTGCCAGACATGTCTGAATCATGCGTTGATATGTTGCGCCGGCGTTTTTGATTCCGAAGGGCATTGTGTTGAAGCAGAATGGGCCGTATGGTGTGATGAATGCTGTTGCGGCTTGGTCTGACTCTGCCATCTTGATTTGATGGTAACCGGATTATGCATCGAGGAAACACAATGAATCGTGTCCTGCAGTGGCGTCGATAATTTGATCGATGCGGGGGAGGGGGAAGGGATCCTTTGGGCAAGCCCTGTTAAGGTCCTTGAAATCAACGCACAGGCGCCAGGATTTTTCCTTCTTTGGTACCATCACCAGGTTTGCTAGCCAGTCCGGATGTTTTACATCTCTGATGAATCCGGCCTCCAGTAGCTTGGCTAGCTCCTCTCCCTTGGCCTATCTCTTGGGTTCGGAGAAACACCGAAGGGCTTGTTTGACCGGTTTGAATCCTTTTGGGATATTTAAGCTGTGTTCGACCAGCCTGCGTGGGATTCCTGGCATGTCTGAAGGGTGCCAGGCGAAGATGTCCCAATTTTCACGTAGGAATTCTCGCAGTGCAGCGTCTATATCAGGGTTTAATTGTGCCCCGATGGAAGCTGTTTTATTGGGGTCCGTTGGATGGACTTGGAATTTGACTATTTCGTCCGTTGGTTTAAAGGAGGTGGACTTGGATCTTTTGTCGAGTATCACATCGTCCCTGTTTACCGTGGAGCGCAGCGTAGTCAGTTCCTCAGCCGCTAGGGCTTCGGATAGTGCCTCGAGGGCCAATGCGGCTGTCTTGTTTTCGGCGCGGAGTGCTATGTCCGGATCACTAGCGAGAGTGATGATTCCGTTCGGCCCGGGCATCTTGAGCTTCATGTACCCGTAATGGGGTATTGCTTGGAAGATTGTAAACGCTTCCCGCCCTAGCAGAGCGTGGTATCCGCTACTGAACGGGGCCACCTGGAACGTGACCTCTTCGGACCTATAATTATCCCGCCCTAGCAGAGTGTGATTTTTCCTGTACAGCGCGCTTCCCGACTGGGGATTATTCCTCTGAAGGTTGTGCTGCTTCGCTCGATGCGGTTCCAGTCTATTTCCATTTTTTGAAGGGTTTCCTCATAAATGAGGTTCAATCTGCTGCCTCCGTCCATGAGTACCTTGGTGAGGCGAAAGCCGTCCACTATTGGACTGAGGACCAATGCGGCTGGTGCTCGAGCTGTTCGGAGTTTAGGTTCATCACTGGCATTAAAAGTAATAGCCGTGTCACTCCATGGGTTTATTGTTGCTACTTGATAGACTTCGGCGAGGCTGTGGAGTGTTCTTTTTCGCATATTATTTGATGCGAAAGTCTCGAAGACTGTTAAGACTGTACTGGAGTCCCTGAGGTGGCTTTCTGCGGCCTCCGGAATTAGGAGATCTTCGCCCATTTTGGCCACCTGCCGGAGTATCCAACATGCTCTAAGGCTGTGAGTTGGTGTGGCATCCTCTGTACTATGAATTTTACAGGGTGCATTAAGCCATCCCTCCAGTACGGTTCCATGCCCTGTAGAGGGTTTTGGTTTTTTGGTTTTTAACTCGGGTGTCTGACGATGATGCACCCTTTTATTTTGGACGAGGTTTCTATTCAGGGCCGGATTGTCCCAAAATTTTATGTCGGTTTTCCAGGCGCTTTCCATCGCACAGTACTTTTGTACTATGGACGCCAAGTCAGCGAAGCGTGTAATATCACGACGACTTATGGCGTTGAGGATTCCCTTGTCCGTGCAATTATTGCAGAAGATTGAGATTGCATCTTCCTCGCGGCGGTCCTTTATCCTGTTCATAACCAGGAGGAACCTTGCCCAGTAATGATGTACTGTTTCTTCTGGCTTTTGCCTGATTTGGGATAGATCGCTTATGTTCGGGTGGGTGAGTGGAATTAAATCCAAAACCTCACCCAATCTGAGACTCAGAGGCCAAGGAGTTTCCGAACTCTGAAGTTTGGATTCTTGGATGATGCCCAATGAATCTAGCCCGTTGCCTGATTCTAAGTTCAGGTCTTGAGTTACATCCTCCCCTCCGCGGGTATCCGGCTTGGACGGATCGGGAATCCGGATGTAGCTAGTCCTTAAGATAGATGAAGGGTCGCCGCACTGCGCCTCTACCACGGCAACATGATGGGTGACTTGGGGAGAATTAATCTCTCTTAGATCGGGTATAAGGCCAACATGGTCATAATCCATAGTGACCCCCAGGGCGGCATGCGATCCAAGAGCTCGTTTACGGAAGAGAGCTCCATTGGATTCAACTGCTCGACAAGTTCCGAGCTAACATGAAGATTGCTTTTGATGACCCGAGAGGTCACCGTCGGCGCAACAGCCGAACAGGCGGTCATAAGAAAACCACCTAGCCGGAGAGTTTGGCCGACAGCCAAGGCTCCCTTAATAACAACGCCGTCTTTAAAGATGGCGAGAGGCATCCGTCCTGATTGCGACGACACAGAGGAACTCTCAATGAAAGCACCAATTTCGGTGTCAAAACCGGCGGATCTCGGGTAGGGGGTCCCGAACTGTGCGTCTAGGCGGATGGTAACAGGAGACGAGGGACACAATGTTTTACCCAGGTTCGGGCCCTCTTGATGGAGGTAAAACCCTACGTCCTGCTCGATTAATATTGATGATATGGGTAGTCCAAGAGTAGATCTACCACGAGATCAAGGAGGCTAAACCCTAGAAGCTAGCCTATGGTATGATTGTTGTATGTTGAGGTTGTCCTACGGACTAAAACCCTCCGGTTTATATAGACACCGGAGAGGGTTAGGGTTACACAAAGTTAGTTACAATGGTAGGAGATCTGAATATCAGCATCGCCAAGCTTGCCCTCCACGCCAAGGAAAGTCCCATCCGGACACGGGACGAAGTCTTCAATCTTGTATCTTCATAGTCCAGGAGTCCGGCTGAAGGTATCCGGCTACCCGGACACCCCCTAATCCAGGACTCCCTCACCCGCTCTTCGCGGGCTAGTATTTAGTATAGTTTGGTTGAACTAAGTTCAGATTCACCAATTTTTTGGGCTGGTGGTGCAGTGGTGATTTTAAGGATATAAGTTTTACCCCTTTAATGTTTCAGGGAGATATCTGAACGATACATATATGCATTGTACTTTTCCCTAGACGATATACAATAGTCATAGGTGGTTTTTTTATAATTCATATGGATGATCTTTCTAGAATAATTTATTGCTGATTATTTGTGCTTTTTGTAGTAAAATGATTTTTTCGTACATGAATGATTAGTTGGGCTTTTAGACCAACATGCTCACGTAGATGCACACAACATTCAGACATCTCTCGCACTCCATGGTCCACATTTTCACCCAGAGACTGGTCTTGCCCGGTCCCCTTTGTCCCATTTGTCCATTCCATCCTTTCCATGTTGATTCTTGTGTTGCCGCCGCCGACTGATGTCCAACTACTCATAGAGCAAAGACACCCTCCTTTTCTCCGATGACTGCCTGAATGGTATCGCAGGCTGATGTTCAGCTACGCAAAGAGCAACATCGTTACTGTTGTTGATTCATTGTGGGAATAGACCTCATCTCTCGTAGCCCGACCGGATCCAGACTGAGTTCATCCTCCAGAAGACACATGCATATTAGTGAAAATCAAGGCCGGCCGACACATTGTCTTCGTCTTTCATAGAGGTAGCCATCTTGCGCCTGCAGGACCAACCTTTTTTCCCTTTCTTGTTCATGTCATACTTCCCCCTTATTCTTGTCCTTTTCCTATGTTTGTACTATTGAACCGATGTAACCAAGGTAGTGTAAATATTAATTTGTTTATGCCTATCGACTTTATTCATGCTTGGGAATGGCATTCGCAGTTGCCCGCGTACCCCTATTCATATTCAGGCTCTCAACTATGTAATGAGCCTCAAATATCAGATAATATTAAGCATCGATATTAGGTACGAATGAGCTGCTTCCAGCAAATGCTGATGCACGTTTCCATTACTTATGCATATTAGGAGACCATATCCATCATGCCATATCATGTTAGCATTTATACGTTAGTTACTATTTTGAAGTTAGTTTGTAGTATACAATTTTTTCATCTACTTTTTCTCGTCTAATAAAAGGCCAGTAGCAACATCTTGTTGAAGAAGAACTATAATAGAAGTGTTTTTCCATGTCTTTAGAATATTTATTTATATATTATCACCATTGGTCCATCCCTTTATTGTGACTCTTGAGAATGATATGTATAGTTCTCCATGTGCAAACACATGTTTAGGTAGAGATAGCTCCATGTTTTTGATCTGCGGATCTCACCTCCCCTTGTTTATTTGTCATCATAGGATTGAACAAATAAATTAATGAAGGTAGGTTTTGTAGTAACTAACCTTCCGGTTCATGTTTTTGTACCACCCCGTATGTTGGTTGCTCTTGATCTTCATTCGGTTGACTTATGGTCGAGTTACAAAATGATGCTAGAAAGATATGAAGGACAAAAACAAAGGCGTATTGTTATTTTGTTTATGCTTCCTTCACTTTTTCTGGTATTGGGACCGGCATTGGCATTGTTAAGCCCACTTACAACAATTAATTTTCAACAAACTCCCAAAAACATGTTAAGATTTCATAACTGAATAAGAAAACATGTTTGATTGCATTCTAGATATAAAATATAACAATGTCCAGATGATCTCACTATTGGTTGCACTATGTAAAAAGCTTGAGAACTCAGAAATCACATACTATAGATTTGTCATTGTTTGAAACAAATGAACTTCTCCCAGCAATTTACTGTAAGAGTTATTGGTATATATATATATATATATATATATATATATATATATATATATATATATATATATATATATATATATATATATATATATATATATATATATATATATATATATATATATATATATATATATATATATATAGTTCTAAAACATGGAACCTAATCAAATGTCACCCGCCTCATGCCTAGAAAGCTGGTACTCAGTGGCACCCCCATCACAATACCTATAGTCAGATAGCCAGGATCGAAGATGTAATGAGAATAGTGACCTTGAGAAGAGTTTTGTTTTTACCTTGGAGAAGGGGATCGGGAAGTGATGCCTTGAACATAGGTTAGTAGTTTTCTTCTAGGAACCTTAAAAGATGGGAGATTTGTTAGTAGTTTTTTCCGTACATGAAATGCAGCTAAAAAAGATATATGAGATGTAGTATTTTTTTTAGGGGAAGGATATAGTAGTAGCTTTTCTGTACGTGAGATGTAGTAGCTTTTAGTTTTTAGTTTTGTTTTGAGGGGCATGACATCTACAACATGAGATGTGGTAGTTTTTCTTTTCTTTTGTAGAACGTTTGATCTATTAGTTTGTTTTTTTGGCCAGATGTTTCTAATTACTGTGATAATTCTTGCTTATTCACCTACGATTTGTATATACGATAAATCGGATTCACCAGTTTTATATGTAGTTACGTGAGATATTCTATTTTTTCTTTTAGTTTTTTTAAAGGGACATGCAGATAGATATAACGTATGTGTGTTTTTTAATTGCATGTAATCTTTATTTGAGGATGGAGCGGCACCTACAGGCTAGGCTAAGTTTTTTTTATTTTAGTTTTACTTAAAGGACATGCAGATAGATATAAGATATGTACATTTCTATTTTTAATTGCATGTAATATTATTTTTAGGATGGAGAGGCACGTAGGCTAAGGATACCTTTTTTTAGATGAACGATATAAGGTTTGTAACTTCTTTTTGAATTGCACGTACTCTTAATTCTAGAATGGAGCGACACGTACAGGCTAGGCTAAGGATAGCTGCAGTTTTTTTTCGAGTGGCACGGGCTAAAGATGGTTGTACTTTTTTTAAACAAAGGACATGCATATATAACGTGTGTAAGTTTTTCTTTTTAAAACTGCACGTGATCTTTATCTTAGTTTGGAGCGGCACGTACATGTTAGGCTAAGGATAGCTGCAGTTTTTTTTTTGAGATAAAACTCTCTTAGATCTCATCCATTAATTGTGTTTTTTAAGTTATGGGTCCGCCAAATCAACGACCAGATGTTTCTAATTATTGTGATAATTTCTAGCTTATTTATCTTTTTCTGATTAACCCGTCAAGCACTTTTTATATGTAATAGATTACCATGCTATTCAAGACTCTCAAAATAATCTAAGTGAAGCATGAGAGATCAATAGTTTCTTTAAAACAAATCCACCACCGTGCTTTAAAAGATATAAGTGAAGCACTAGAGCAAAACTATATAGCTCAAAAGATATAAGTGAAGCACATAGAGTATTCTTACAAATTTCAATTCATCTATGGCTCTCTCAAAAGGTGTGTACAGCAAGGATGATTATGGTAAACTAAAAAGCAAACACACAAATAATACAAGACGCTCCAAGCAAAACACATATCATGTGGTGAATAAAAATATAGCTCCAAGTAAAGTTGCCGACGGAAGTAGACGAAAGAGGGGATGCCTTCCGGGGCATCCCCAAGCTTTGACTTTTTGATGTCCTTGGATTACCTTGGGGGTTCCATGAGCATCCCCAAGCTTAGGCTCTTTTCCACTCCTTTTTCCATAATCCATCAAAAGATATCACCCAAAACTTGAAAACTTCACAACACAAAACTCAACAGAAATCTCGTGAGCTCCGTTAGTGAAAGAAAACAAAAGACCACTTCAAGGTATTGTAATGAACTAATTATTTATTTATATTGGTGTTAAACCTACTGTATTACAACTTCTATATGGTTTATAAACTATTTTACTAGCCATAGATTCATCAAAATAAGCAAACAACACACGAAAAACAGAATCTGTCAAAAACAGAACAGTCTGTAGTAATCTGTAACTAACGCAAACTTCTGGAACTCCAAAATATCAGCAAAAATAGGACGACCTAGGAAATTTGTTTATTGATCATCAGCAATTGAAATCACTATTTTATCACGTTGTGGTGATTTTTAACAATTGCTTTTGTGAACAGAAAGTTTCTGGAAATTACAGCAAGATCAAATAACTATCATCCAAGAAGATCCTATAGGTTTAACTTGCAACAAACACTAACTAAAACATAAAACCACATCTAAACATAAGGTAGGTGGATTATTTATTCCTAAACATAAGAAAATGAAAAAAAAACTAAAAATAAAATTGGGTTGCCTCCCAACAAGCGCTATCGTTTAACGCCCCTAGCTAGGCAAAAAAGCGAGGATAGATCTAGGTATTGCCATCTTTGGTAGGCAACCCATAAGTGGCTCTCATGATAGATTCATATGGTAATTTTATTTTCTTCCTAGGGAAGTGTTCCATGCCTTTCTTTAATGGAAATTGGAAACTAATATTCCCTTCCTTCATATCAATAATTGCACCAATTGTTCTAAGGAAAGGTCTACCAAGAATAATAGGACAAGAAGGATTGCAATCTATATCAAGAACGATAAAATCTACGGGCACATAATTACTATTTGCAACAATAAGAACATCATTAATTCTTCCCATAGGTTTCTTAATAGTGGAATCCGCAAGGTGCAAGTTTAGAGAGCAATCATCAAAATCACGGAAATCTAGCAAATCGCACAAAGTTCTGGGAATAGTGGAAACACTAGCACCCAAATCGCATAAAGCATAAAATTCATGATCCTTAATCTTAATTTTAATAGTTGGTTCCCACTCATCGTAAAGTTTTCTAGGAATAGAAACTTCCAACTCGAGTTTTTCTTCACAAGATTGCATCAAAGCATCAACGATATGTTTGGTAAAGGCTTTATTTTGACTATCAGCATGAGGAGAATTTAGCACGGGTTGCAACAAGGAAATACAATCAATTAAAGAGCAACTTTCATAATTAAATTCCTTGAAACCCAAAATAGTGGGTTTAGCAACATCTAGGATTTTAATCTTTGCAATCCCACTTTTATCAATTTCATCATCAAGATCTAAATACTCCGAATTCTTGGAACGCCATCTAGGTAAAGGTGGATCATATTCTGTCCCATAATTATCAAGATTAATATTGCAAAACAAAGATTTAATAGGGGACACATCAATAACTTTTAGATCTTCATCTTGATTTTCATAGAAATTGGAGGAACACGCTTTAATAAAGGCATCTTTCGCAGCACGCATCCTAGCGGTTCTTTCCTTGCACTCATCAATGAAAATTCTTATGGATTTGAGGGACTCATTGATATCATGCTTAGGAGGAGTAGATCTAAGCTTTAAAGAATCAACATCAAGAGAAATTCTATCAACGTTCCTAGCCAAATCATCAATTTTAAGTAATTTCTCTTCAAGCAAAGCATTAAAATTCTTTTGTGAATTCATAAACTCTTTAACACTAGTCTCAAATTCAGAGGGCATCTTATTAAAATCTCCATAAGAGTTGTTGTAGGAATTTCCATAATTATTAGAAGGATTACTAGGATAAGGCCTAGGATTAAAATTCCCTCTATATGCGTTGTTACCAAAATTATTCCTACCAACAAAATTCACATCCATAGATTCATTATTATTCTCAATCAAAGTAGACAAAGGCATATCATTAGGATCAGAAGAAACACTCTTAGTAGCAAATAATTTCATAAGTTCATCCATCTTTCAATTCAAAACATTAATTTCTTCTATCGCATGCACTTTTTTATTAGTAGATCTTTCAGTGTGCCATTGAGAATAATTAACCATAATATTATCTAGGAGTTTAGTAGCATCTCCCAAAGTGATTTCCATAAAAGTTCCTCCCGCGGCCGAATCTAAAAGATTTCTAGAAGCAAAATCAATCCGGCATAAATTTTTTGTATAATCATCCACAAATTCAATCCATGAGTAGGACAATTACGTATCATTAATTTCATTCTCTCCCAAGCTTGTGCAACATGTTCATGGTCAAGTTGCTTAAAATTCATAATATCATTTCTAAGAGAGATGATCTTAGCGGGAGGAAAATACTTCGAAATAAAAGCATCTTTGCACTTGTTCCAAGAATCAATACTATTTTTAGGCAAAGACGAAAACCAAGCTTTAGCACGATCTCTAAGAGAAAAAGCGAATAGCTTAAATTTAACAATATCATTATCAACATCTTTCTTCTTTTGCATATCACACAAATCCACGAAGCTATTTAGATGAGTAGCGGCATCTTCACTAGGAAGGCCGGCGAATTGATCTTTCATAACAAGATTCAACAGAGCAGTATTGATTTCACAAGATTCAGTGTTGGTAAGAGGAGCAATAGGAGTGCTAAGGAAATCATTATTGTTGGTATTGGTAAAGTCACACAATTTGGTATTATCTTGAGCCATCATGACAAACAAGCAATCCAACACACAAGCAAACAAAAAGCAAGCGAGAGAAAGGCAAACGGAAAAGAGAGGGCGAATAAAACGACAATGGTGAAGTGGGGGAGAGGAAAACGAGAGGCAAATGGCAAATAATGTAATGCAAGAGATAAGGGATTGTGATGGGTACTTGGTATGTTGAGTTTGGCGTAGACCTCCCCGGCAACGGCGCCAGAAATCTTCCTGCTACCTCTTGAGCACTGCGTTGGATTTCCTTGAAGAGGAAAGGGTGATGCAGCAGAGTAGAGTAAGTATTTCCCTCAGTTTTTGAGAACCAAGGTATCAATCCAGTAGGAGGCTACACGCAAGTCCCTCGCACCTGCACAATACAAATAAATCCTTGCAACCAACGCGATAAGGGGTTGTCAATCCCTTCACGGTCACTTACGAGAGTGAGATCTGATAGAGATGATAGATAATATTTTTGGTATTTTTGGTATAAAGATGCAAAGTAAAGTAAAAGGCAAAGTAAAATGCAAAGGCAATAATAAAGTGTTGGGAGATTAATATGATAAAGATAGACCCAGGGGCCATAGGTTTCACTAGTGGCTTCTCTCAAGACCATAAGTATTCTACGGTGGGTGAACAAGTTACTGTTGAGCAATTGACAGAATTGAGCATAGTTATGAGAGTATCTAGGTATGATCATGTATATAGGCATCACGTCTGAGACAAGTAGACCGACTCCTGCCTGCATCTACTACTATTACTCCACTCATCGACCGCTATCCAACATGCATCTAGAGTATTAAGTTCAAGAAAACAGAGTAACGCCTTAAGCAAGATGACATGATGTAGAGGATAAATTCATGCAATATGATAAAAACCCCATCTTGTTATCCTCGATGGAAACAATACAATACGTGCCTTGCTGGCCCCATCCACCGGGAAAGGACACATAAGATTCAACCCAAAGCTAAGCACTTCTCCCATTGCAAGAAAAACCAATCTAGTAGGCCAAACCAAACTGATAATTGAAGAGACTTGCAAAGGTAACCAATCACACATAAAAGAATTCAGAGAAGATTCAAATATTGTTCAGTAGATAATCTTGATCATAAACCCACAATTCATCGATCTCAACAAACACAC